>MU952819.1:0-13232 GCA_036418165.1 Cooperia oncophora | reverse complement strand
TAGACAGCATATCCTTTGACAACATCCGCAAGGGCAGCTACTCCTTTGTTGAAGTGAATTTTGAGATGCGAATGAAGGTAATTTGTACTATCAAAGAAGGGAAGGGCGAGAGGAGCCCATCTTGAGGTTCTCCAGCTGCGATCTTTGCGAAAAGTAATCAGATTCCTATCTGAAAGAGTTCCTCTGATACCAATGCTGTCAAGTGTCAGACTGTGTCAGAATGGAAGACTGTGTCAGAATAGAGTGGCATGCGGAATCAAAACTTTACTGAGATCAGAATACACAATACCGACGTTACATATAAACTGAGTGCACAAACCCAATCATGGGTACAACCTATAATTGAGTGGAGGTATAGTGTAGTTCATTGCGGACGGTTGGGCGTGTTCGTGCGGCTGCGTTTGGCGCGGTGCCAAACTCGTTCTCCACGAGTTGTTCAAGCGAGCAAATGACAATACTGTATCATACCTTTCGTATTACTTGTTTTCTACTGCTTTTTGTCGCATGCCCGTTTCAACAAGAAGGCAGAGAACAGCTCAAAGAGGGTGACACACTCATACTGGCTGACACGCCCAACCGTCCGCAGCGAAGTAGAGTGTAGATGTTTGGGTTGGCCCATAAGTAATGGCGTTTTTTTAACACACCAATTTTTTATGGAAGATGACAATGGTTCTAGAAGTGTTCTGCACTGCGTGATAGGTAATTTTCTGCTCTATAGAACGGTATGGTTGCCTTCCTGCTGCTTCTTGATTTCTGTCGATTTTTATTCTATTGAACGAAGTGTCGGGTCGACACAAAGTGAGTTTTCGACAACAATTTTTGCACTTTATCTCGGCTCTCAAATTATTGAAGAAGCTCGAAACCTGTTATCTACAGGGAGGAGTGGCGCAAAAATGAAATTTGGCGGAGTCACATATCAGTAAAGTTTTCGCAGCCCAGATAGAAGACGTGGATACGAGTACCAGGGCGGAAGATACCCAAGATGTTCCTCGATAAGCAGGAGCTGGCTCTCGCCCATCCTTGTACACCAAAATATGAAGTCATCTCCAATCGCAGCCTGACTGGAGAAGCCCTATGGAAATCTTACCTCTAAACAGCTGCGAAACTTCTTGTATGGAGTCACAAATGGACAACTACCTGGAGACCGGCACTCTTGATCTGGAAGATCGATCTCCAGCATCGAGAAGCTCCAACAACGTCGCTACGGTCCAGGTATCATCTTCACCGCAGTTGCCAAGGGTGATGGTATGGACCCGAAGTTCCTGGGATGGGTAGACTGATATTTCCTTCGTGGACCCCGAGGAAAGCCGTTGAGAACCTGAATAAAACGGAATAAGTGTGTCACTTGACTTAAGCCCCTCGATTACCGGGTTTGGGCGGAGCTCAACAGGGTGGTCTACAGTGGCGGAGAAATCAACGACCTCGCTGAACTCAGGCACCGAATCACGGTCGGCAGAATCTCTCGATGGCGCTCGTCCAGAAGGCTGTGGCGGAGTATCGTGATAGTGTACGATGTTATTGAATATGATGCTGGAAATGTCTGGAATCCAATAAAGTGTAACTTACATCGCCTCGAAAGCTAAGAAAGAAGTGTCTCTTTTGGCCCCTTCTGTATATGGCCAAAGAAGATGTTTCGTATAACAGCTTGAAGTTCGTTCAAGTGAGCAAGAGATGAGAATTCAAACCTTATAAATCTGCATCGCATGGGTGCTCTCTCGATTGCATGCAGAATTTTCCCACTAACTTTTGGGTTTCTAGCATCAAATTAGGGTGATGCCTGATAATGATTAGGAAGTATAGTATGACTTCTAACGATTGCCCCTTCTTTTGTATACATTTCTCATGAACATGGTGAGCAAATATGCTTTTAGTTGGCCTCATAGGGCATGGTTCAACGCTTGTCTGTGAGCAAATCTTCGAATAACTCAAGCCATTGTAAACATTCCTACGAGACACACAACCTCTTGGCCATATACTTAGCAACTGGAGCCTGTGCGGTTTGAGCTCTTTAATTAGAGGTAAAAAGAGAGGTTGTCGAAAATGCTCAATTTCGTCGATCTCTAATTTCACTCCACTATAGTTTGAGCGCTTAAATATTAGTGGTAAGAGCAACTTGAAGAAAGCTAAGAAGACTATCATAGTATCAAAGCAAAAAGTTTTCTGCAAAACAGCATAAAACTCAAAAGCAAAACTTTTCATAGTCAGGTTGCATATTTCGGGTGCGGAAAATTGCATCTACTTCTTAGCCAATCCATCTTTTGGCTACAATACCATGCGTTAAAGCCAAGTGGTGCAAGTTTTTTGGTTAAACGCAGGTGAGATTTGTTCTCCTTCAGTTAATTTATTCGAGAAACATTCACCATGTGAGTAAAGGAACTACCGACGATGATGTCACGAACCCTCTTCAGCACCTCCTTGTTTTGCGATGAGAGTACATAGCAGTTTTCCAAAAACTGAATGGACTAACCAAACAGCAGGAAGTGTTAAAGATGTGGGATGGTGGAAGCAGGGTACAGCATCGTTGTGCGAAACCCATAGGGGGGTCGTACTTGGCCGCTGGGGAGGGGGGGTCGTAACCTCAAGGGCCAGTCAGCACCGGACAACGCTATGACGATT
Source organism: Cooperia oncophora (assembly GCA_036418165.1). Taxonomy (NCBI): domain Eukaryota; kingdom Metazoa; phylum Nematoda; class Chromadorea; order Rhabditida; family Trichostrongylidae; genus Cooperia; species Cooperia oncophora. The sequence goes on along the minus strand of MU952819.1, from coordinate 10,616 downwards.
CGCTGATAGAAGGAGTAGAGCTGTGAAAGCCGTGATGCTACAAAAAAATGTGAAAATTTCCATGAGAGAGATGGCATGGTTCTAAGCCTCCGCTCAATCAGCTTTTCTTTCTTCTCTTCTGCGGAATCCCCAGAAAAGTTGACGTACTTGGCCGCAGGGGACGGGGGGGGGTCGCAAATGCAGGGTCGGTGGGCATTAAACAGCACACAAGTGTCATTGCTAAATTTGATGGAACAAACGGAAAGCTGGAGATGACCCGGATATGAGGAAGACTACAAAATAATAAAAAATTGATTAGCAATACCAACAGCCAGCATGAACTCGTAAGTGCGTAAATGACTAAAAAGTACGTCTCAAACAGATTCGTGCGCATGGTACTTTCCAAATCCTAAACACCTGAACGAAAAATCGCCTTGCATGGGAAAATCACCCAAAATCAGAAATTACACCTTTCCACCATCTCTGCGTAGATGCGCAATTCACGGCACACACCCAGGCCAACTCAATCGGTGATAACCAAACTCTTCTTTAACTCATTTGAGTGGGAATATGTGTTTTGAAGTCATATTGGAGTTCTTGAATGAGTATCATCGTGATGGTACGGAAGGAGTCGATTTTTCGGGTGGGTCAAAGGGTAGCGCGAAGGTAGCCCACCTAAAATATCTCCTGAACTAGCGGGTCTTCAGGGAAACAGTAGAGCTTATTGGAAAGAGAAAAGATGGGGCTACTCCATAACGATTTTAACCCTGATGAAATTGGTTATGTATTTGAGGAAGCAATCCTGACTTGTGAAAGCATAAAACCCGCTTAGCGATTAGCGGTAGCACAACGGAGACCCATCCAAAATATTTTCACCAACGGGGAAACATTCAAATCGCAGCTAGATGAAAAACGCAACAGTAGTCAAATGTCCGTGGCACGCTACTGACGATTCCCCAAAAGCTCCGCAAGTAAAATAGCTACAGCCTCCTGAAAAAACTCCAGAACGCATTGAGTCGAAATACCGCGCTCCAATGACGTTTTGTGCAATACGGTAGCAATCGGTAACCGGTCGCCCTAGTCCATTTTTCCAGTCGTTGTTTTAATGTTTCTTGTTAATTTCATGTCATTGTTCTTCGTATTTTCTTAGTTCGGCGATTTCCTGTGACTGTCACCAAGGCCTGCACCCGGAAAAAAGGCCGGACGGGTTCATCGGGGAGTTCAGTGCCCTGAACTGCAAAAAATTTGTTTGTTTTCTGTTTCCTTTGTTTTCACATTTCATTTCATGAGCGTGTCTTAAAATTTCCTATTGGTCAAACTGTTCCAACTTCCAATACATTTATAGTTACAAGTCGAAAGCAAACAACGAGGAAAAAAGAAATAGAAGGCGCTGTTACTTGGGCCGCTCCGAGTGCTGCTAGCGCTTAATTTCATATTTTTTTTTCAATTGCAGTTGTCTCTTGTATAAAAGTTTGTTTCATACAGTAAAAGGAAAGGAAAGGTGGGCCAAACTTGATAGCTTTTCTTTTGTATTCTCTTTTTTGATTCAGGATAGAAACGGGCGGAAAGCATGGGAGCTTCATCTAGGGTAAGTTTTTTGATGCTTTTTTCATTCTTCGAGCTTATATATGGATTTATGAAGTTTCCTAATACTTGATGTTGCATAAAACATTAGTGTTTCGATTCCTGGGTGAGTTTCATTCTATTTCTTTTTTTCGTAGTTTGAATTCGTCTTTTAGACTAAAAGAGTTTTAAAAGTTGGAACAGTTTAACCAATAGGCCATTTTGAGACACTCATATAAAATGAAACTGAAACTCACTTATGAAATAACCAGTCGCCTCGCCGGCTGACGCCGGCGCGGCTCCTTCTGATACGGCCCGGCTGCGCCGGGCGGGCGCGGCTTCGCCGCGCGTACCTTTCCTCGTAGAAAAAATGTGGAAGAGAAGAAATGCGGGGTCTGCGAAAATGATGAAAATACGAAAATGCGGTACGTATCGATTGGTAGACGCAGATATGCGGAGTTCGCAGTAATGCGGAATCTACAGAAATGACGAAAAGGATTAAATGAGCCGTGGTCAGACTTCGCGAGAGCAGCGCTCCGGTCGCGCCTTCGACGCGATCAATGCAGTAAAAGCATACTCATCAAACGCGCACGCGACCGGAAAGGCGTTACTCGTCAGGAAGCAACTGAGCGCTGCCCATACACAACGGATTCCTCGGCAATTTGCCATTTTTCGCCATGGCGGAAACGAAGAAATGCCGGGGGGGGGGGGAAATTTCTGCCGAAATAGTGAAAAGAAATGCGAAAATGCTGAGTTGGCAGAAAAGGCAAAGGTCATTAGATAATGCATTGGGAAAAACGCATATGTGGGAATCTACAGTAATGCGGAGTCTGCAGAAACGACGAAAAGGATTAGATGAGCCGTAGTCAGACTTCGCGAGAGCAACGCTCGGTTGCGGGTTCGGCACGATCAATGCATTAGAAATTAGCATGCGCATGGATCGCATCAAATGCGCCGTCGGAGCGCTGCCATACTCATCGATTTTTCGCAGCCCAAACGGTGAAAAGAATTGCGGAATTGGCAGGAAGGGAGAGGTGATTAGATACGTATGGATTGGGAGAAACGCAGATATGCGGAGTTTGCAGTGATGCGGAGTCTGTAGAAATGACGAAGAGGATGAGATGGGCAGCGTTCACACTCGCTGCCGTCGCGAACTCTGAAGGCTGTCTTACGTACTGAGTTCACGCAGCTCATCATTTCCGCATTTCTTTGAATCGATGTGCATTGGATGCTTTTCATCATTTCACAGATCCCGCATTTACCCATTTATGCATTACAGCATTTCTTCACAGTCGCAAGCCACGAACTAACTATAGGCTAGCACTAATTTGCGGAAATCGGCAAAATGTTTTTCCAGAAATCCGGATGTTCTATCGGTCGACTCAGAGTGGCGAGTGAATTGAATGCAAATGACATCGGATTGAAAATAAAGCGTGCCCCTCTCCTTCCCTTAGGCTTCTTCTATTTTACCTCCGTTTTCCTTCTGGCGGGCTACTTTTTCTCGGCGTTCGGAGAGTTCTGAGAGCATTTCAGGAATTTTTCAATATAACCCCACCCACCTTGCCGCACCTCCGCCCCCAGCAGCTGTGCCTCACATTTGTGAATCGATGACCCCTCTCTGATCTCAGACTACTGTTTTCCGGTGTCCGGGGTGCTCTGGAACCGTTCTGCAAATTTTTAAAATTTGGCTTCACTCACTTCGGGGCACGCTCCGCCCACAACGTATGGCTCGCGCTTCTCGACTAATAACCCCTCGCTGATCTCAAGCTGCTTTTCCCCGGTGTCTGAAGTGCTCTGGGACCGTTTTGTGAATTTTTGAATTGTGCTCCACCCACTTCTAGGCACGCCCCGCCCACAATGTATGAGCGCGATTCTCAACTAATATCCTCCAATGCCCTGAAACCACTTTTCCCCGGTGTCTGGAGTGCTCTGGACACCTAGAACTACAGGTTCATGTTATACCTCCCCGCGCTGCCTCCTAGCGAGTCTCAATGTTCCTCCAGTCCCATTCACTTTTCTTCTCTCCGCCGTTCAGTTCTCTCTCTGATCCAACGTTGTGAATTTTTCTTAAATTGGGGCCTCCACCCACTTCTAGGCACGCCGCCCACAATAGTATTGACCCGCCGCCAATTCTCAACTAATCATTCCTCAATTGCCCTGAAACCACTTCTTTACCCGGTGTGTCTTGGAGTGCTCTGGAAGCGTTTTATGAATTCTTTCCGATTTTGGCCCCGCCCACCTCGGTGCAGGCTCCGCCCACGATGGGAGTGAATAGCAAATTTTTACATTTGATCGCTTGGGGACCAAAACTTTTTTGGGCACCATCTGCAGTGCTTTAGGACCGAACTACGACTTTTTATACTGTTCCTCGTGCTCAAATGCACGCCCCGCCCAATGTAGGCGGGCCTCAGCACGCCGTAAACATGGTGGACTCTTGCCAGACGTTAGTCTTCGTCATGGACTTTTCTGCGCTCCCTAAACATTTTTGGGGACCGAGTTATTGACCTTTGTGGGAAGCACCGCCCATCTCAAGTACGCCCCGCCCATTTCGGGTCTCTCTCCTTCCTTTGATGGGCCATCCCAGTGCTAACCTAATACCACTTTTTCCAGTCTCCGAGCTGCTTCGTAGCCAAGTCATGGTAATTTTTCAGTGCCATGGAAAGCCCCGCCCATCTCAAGTACGCCCCGCCCATTTCGGGAGTCTCTCCTCCATTTGGTCAGTCAGGCCTTGTTAACCTTACTGCACTGTTTCCTCATCTCGGGGCTGCTCTGTAACCGAGTTATGACTTTTTAAGTGAAATCGCTAACTTTGGACGCACGCCCCGCCTTCAGTGGGCGGGGCTTAGCATGGGTCATGGGTGCTATTTAGGTTTTGTCCCATGCTCTATCCATCCCCACCATGATCCATTCCCGCTGAGCGCTGCTTCAGGTGCTATGAACTTCGTGACAAACAGACACACACACACACACACACACACACACACACACACACACACACACACACACACACACACACACACACACACACACACACACACACACACGGACATAGCCGATTATATTAGTAGGATGGTGAAAAGAAATGCGAAAATGCGGAGTTGGCAGAAAGGGCAAAGGTCAATAGATAATGCATAGAGAAAAACGCAGATGTGCTGGGAATGAAATCTACGAGTAATGACGGATGTCAAAGCAAAACACGATAAGGATTAGATGGAGCGCGTTGCAGACTTCGCGAGAGCAGAGCAACGCTCGGTCGCGGGTTCGGTAAGATCAATGCAGTAGAAACAAATGTGCGCATCGACCGCATCAAATGGGCCACCGGAGCGCTGCCATACACATCGATTTTTCGCAGCCGAAGTGGTAAAAAGAAATGCGGAATTGGCAGATAGGGCGAAGGTCATTAGATACGTATGGATTGGGAGAAACGCAGATGTGCGAAATTTGCAGTAATGCGGAATCTGCAGAAATGGCGAAGAGCATGAGATGGGCAGCGTTTACACTCGCTGCCGTCGCGAACTCTGAAGGCTGTCTTACGTACTGAGTTTTCGCAGCTCATCATTTCCGCATTTCTTTGAATCGATATGCATTCGATGCTTTTCGTCATATCCACAGATCCCGCATTTACTCATTTATGCATTTCAGCATTTCTTCACGGCCGCAAGCCACGAACTAACTATAGGCTAGCACTACTTTGCGGAAATCGGCAAAATGTTTTTCCAGAAATCCGCATGTTCTATCGGTCGACTCAGATGGCGAGTTATTGAATGCAAATGATATCGGATTGAAAATGAAGCGTGCCCCCCCCCTCCTTCCCTTCAGCTTCTTCTATTTTACCTCCCGTTTTCCTTCTGCGTGGTACTTTTCCCGGCGTTCGGAGTGTTCTGAGAGCATTTTAGGAGTTTTTCGATATAGCTCCGCCCCCAGCAGCTGTGCCTCACATTTGTGAATCGATGGCCCCTCTCTAATCTCAGCTACTGTTTTCCGGTGTCCGAGGTGCTCTGGAACCGTTTTGCAAATTGTTTAAATTTGGCTCCACCCACCTCGGGGACGCCCCGCCCACAACATATGCTTCGCGCTTCTCGACTAATAACCCCTCAATGATCTTGAACTACTTTTTCCCGGTGTCTGGAGTGCTCTGTAAGCGTTTTGCGAATTTTTTAAATTCGGCTCCACCCACCTCGGGGACGCCCCGCCCACAACATATGCTTCGCGCTTCTCGACTAATAACCCCTCAATGATCTTGAACTACTTTTTCCCGTCGGTCACACGGAGGTGTCTGGAGTGCTCTGTAAGCGTTTTGCGAATTTTTTAAATTCGGCTCCACCCACCTCGGGGACGCCCCGCCCACAACATATGCTTCGCGCTTCTCGACTAATAACCCCTCAATGATCTTGAACTACTTTTTCCCGGTGTCTGGAGTGCTCTGTAAGCGTTTTGCGAATTTTTTAAATTCGGCTCCACCCACCTCGGGGACGCCCCGCCCACAACATATGCTTCGCGCTTCTCGACTAATAACCCCTCGCTGATCTTAAACTACTTTTTCCAGGTGTCTGGAGTGCTCTGGAAGCGTTTTGCGAATTTTTCAAAATTGGTTCCGCCCCCTTGGAGCGCGCTCCGCCCACAACATATGCTTCGCGCTTCTCAACTGGTAGCCCCTCGCCGACCTCAAACTACTTTTTCCCGGTGTCTGGAGTGCTCTGGAAGCGTTTTGCGAATTTTTTAAGTTTGGCTCCACCCACCTTGGGGCAGGCTCCGCCCACAACGAATGCCTCGCGCTTCTCAACTTATGACCCCTCGATGACCTTAAACTACTTTTTCCCGGTGTCTAGAGGGCTCTGGAAGCGTTTTGCGAATTTTTTAAGTTTGGCTCCGCCCCCTTGGAGCACGCTCCGCCCACAACATGTGCTTCGCGCTTCTCAACTGGTAGCCCCTCGCCGACCTCAAACTACTTTTTCCCGGTGTCTGGAGTGCTCTGGAAGCGTTTTGCGAATTTTTTTAAATTTGGCTCCACCCACCTTGGGGGCGCCCCGCCCACAACATATGCTTCGCGCTGCTCAACTGGTAGCCCCTCGCCGACCTCAAACTACTTTTTCCTGGTGTCTGGAGTGCTCTGGAAGCGTTTTGTGAAATTTTAAGCTTGACTCCGCCCCTGGAGCACAGCTCCGCCCACAACATGTGCTTCGCGCTTCTCAACTGGTAGCCCCTCGCCGACCTCAAACTACTTTTTCCCGGTGTCTGGAGTGCTCTGGAAGCGTTTTGCGAATTTTTTAAGTTTGGCTCCACCCACCTTGGGGCAGGCTCCGCCCACAACGAATGTCTCGCGCTTCTCAACCAATGACCCCTCGATGACCTTAAACTACTTTTTCCCGGTGTCTAGAGGGCTCTGGAAGCGTTTTGCGAATTTTTTAAGTTTGGCTCCACCCACCTTGGGGCAGGCTCCGCCCACAACGAATGTCTCGCGCTTCTCAACTTATGACCCCTCGATGACCTTAAACTACTTTTTCCCGGTGTCTAGAGGGCTCTGGAAGCGTTTTGCGAATTTTTTAAGTTTGGCTCCACCCACCTTGGGGCAGGCCCCGCCCACAACATATGCTTCGCGCTGCTCAACTGGTAGCCCCTCGCCGACCTCAAACTACTTTTTCCTGGTGTCTGGAGTGCTCTGGAAGCGTTTTGTGAAATTTTAAGCTTGACTCCGCCCCCTTGGAGCACGCTCCGCCCACAACATGTGCTTCGCGCTTCTCAACTGGTAGCCCCTCGCCGACCTCAAACTACTTTTTCCTGGTGTCTGGAGTGCTCTGGAAGCGTTTTGTGAAATTTTAAGCTTGACTCCGCCCCCTTGGAGCACGCTCCGCCCACAACATGTGCTTCGCGCTTCTCAACTGGTAGCCCCTCGCCGACCTCAAACTACTTTTTCCCGGTGTCTGGAGTGCTCTGGAAGCGTTTTGCGAATTTTTTAAGTTTGGCTCCACCCACCTTGGGGCAGGCTCCGCCCACAACGAATGTCTCGCGCCTTCTCAACTTAATGACCCTCTCGATGACCTTAAACTACTTTTTCCCGGTGTCTAGAGGGCTCTGGAAGCGTTTTGCGAATTTTTTAAGTTTGGCTCCACCCACCTTGGGGCAGGCTCCGCCCACAACGAATGTCTCGCGCTTCTCAACTTATGACCCCTCGATGACCTTAAACTACTTTTTCCCGGTGTCTAGAGGGCTCTGGAAGCGTTTTGCGAATTTTTAAAATTTGGCTCCACCCACCTTGGGGCAGGCTCCGCCCACAACGTATCCCCGCGCTTCTCAACCAATGACCCCTCGATGACCTTAAACTACTTTTTCCCGGTGTCTAGAGGGCTCTGGAAGCGTTTTGCGAATTTTTTAAGCTTGGCCCCACCCACCTTGGGGCAGGCTCCGCCCACAACGAATGTCTCGCGCTTCTCAACTTATGACCCCTCGATGGCCTTAAACTACTTTTTCCCGGTGTCTGGAGTGCTCTGGAAGCGTTTTGCGAATTTTTTAAATTTGGCTCCACCCACCTTGGGGCAGGCTCCGCCCACAACGAATGTCTCGCGCTTCTCAACTTATGACCCCTCGATGACCTTAAACTACTTTTTCCCGGTGTCTAGAGGGCTCTGGAAGCGTTTTTTGCGAATTTTTTTAAAATTTTGGCTCCACCACCTTGTAGCGGCACGCTCCGCCCACAGCGGGAGTGCCTCGCACATTCCTGCATGTGATCAGTTGGGGGCCATAATCCACTTTTTTTGCGCCATCTGTAGTGCTTTAGCACCAAATACGCGTTTTTTTTTACAATGGTCCTCGGGTTCAAATGCACGCCCCGCCCACTGTGGGCGGGCCTTAGTACTTCGCAAACATGGTGGACTCTTGACAGATGTTCATCTTCGTCATGGAGTTTTCTGCGGCCTCTAAACATGTTCGGGAACCGAGTTACCTATCTTTATGGAAAGCGCCGCCCATCTCTCAAGCCACGCCCCGCCATTTCGGTTGTTTCCTATTATTTGCGTCCGCCCAACCAATGCTAGCCCTTATTACTACTTCTTTTTCCCATCTCCGGGTTGCCTTTTAGCCGAGTTATAGCTTTTTTTCAGTGACACGGGAAGCACCGCCCATCTCAAGAACGCCCCGCCCATTTCGGGTGTGTCTCCTATGTTTGGTCGGTCAGGCCTTTGTTAACTTCACTGCACTGTTTCCTCATCACGGGACTGCTCTGGAATCGAGTTATGACCTTTTTCAGTGACATCGCTAACTTTGGACGCACGCCCCGCCCACTGTGGGCGGGGCTTACCATGGGTCATGGGTGCTATTTAGGTTTTGTCCCATGCACTATCCATCCCCACCCTGACCCGACCCCGCCAGGCTCTTCTTCAGGTGCTATGAATTTCGTGACAGACAGACAGACGCACACACACACACACACACACACACACACACGGACATCGCCGATTATATTAGTAGGATGCTGCTCTCATTTGAAACCCTTTTGTGCAGGAGGGGGGGGGTCGTAGGTGGACCCGCTTGGAGGGGGGGGTCGTACTCACACGGCCATTTCGCACATCTCCATGCTGTACCCTGGGTGGAAGTGCAAATAGGTTCCAAAACCACTTAGGGAAGTATTAACGAATGTTGCCCGAAGTACTAGGATAGGGCTGGCTTAAAAGCACGGTCCGCGATGAGGTATCGAAGTTGAAAATATGGCGTCGGGAGGGTAGTGTGGTCCACGGCAACACAACCGGTTTCGCGGCAAAGAAGTGCAGGAGAGGGGCGCTATAAGGCAAAATAGGTTCAGTGGTTCCTCCTTTTTTCCAGTGACTCGCCTCCAGGCTCCTCTCCCAAGCGCCGCCCTTCAGTGAAAATCGAAGTTGCGGGACGAGAAAAGCATGAAAATCCGAGCGCCTTCGTCATTTGTACGGACGTAGGGTTGTATTGAGGCAGTCAGCTGAGCGCGCGAAGGGGTAGAAGGAGCTTGTACGAGAACTGTGAATCATTCACTCTGGGAATGAGCGTCCCTAGTCCTCTAACATTGTTCAGTGATCGAGCTTCCTTTGCTTGTTCGAACTGGTTAAATGACATACGATTTAGAGGCGATCATAAAAGTGCACGAAAGATTGGAAGTAAACAGCAGTATTTTGAATTTTGAAAAGCAAAACACAAACTCAAAAGATCAAACAAACACCGTGATCGATGAGCTCATTATAAAAAGGAAAATATTGAAGGTAAATCTTTCGAACGAGGCACCGCACCTATTTCTAGCAGCGAGCCAATAATTCGTCCACAAGCGGTATTTCCCAGTGGCATGCTCGTACAAATTGGGATCGGAATGGGGTTCTATTTAGGACATTGGGCATGTTTTTTCTGCTTTTTTCTTCACTATTGAGTTACTCTGAACCTTGTCCTCTTTATGCGAAGCCCAAATTCACTATCTAAGATGGCGAATGATCGTGGGCTTTGCCTTTTAGAGCTTTCAAATGTATACCGTCCATGTTAAAACAAATAATCGCCTGGGTATGGAATCAAGTCACTCTCAAGGTTGAAATTTCCCATGATGGTATCAGTAGGGTAGCGGAAGAGAGGTCAAGCAGAATTGATACCAAGCTTATTAGAGATGAACTCAACTCTTCGAAAAAAGAGAAATTGATGAAGGAAAATGTGAACATCTCCACTTCTCTGAGGCCTATCTTGTCTCATTGTTATGACGGAATTCTGCACATAATTCAGAATAAAGTATTAAAATCAGCCAAGACTCAGAAACAAATATCAGATTCAAGTAAAGCAGGAAAATGATGAAAATATGGCAATTTTCGACTAAACTACGAGCATTGAAAAGAGCACATCGATAGCTATTGGGATGTACTAGTCCTTTAGTTTCCGAGAGAGAGTTTTTATTCTATATATCAAAAGCTCTAACCATCTCACCTTGGTGAACAACAAATACACGATTGCCATTTTGGCATCACGATCACCCGTCAGTGCAGGTCACGTTCTTTTGCTCTTTCATCTGCCGTCTCCGATTTGCTTGACCACTATCCTGAACCCGGGCAAGGATCAAAGGCGATTTGCCTCGGAAC
>MU952813.1:0-14941 GCA_036418165.1 Cooperia oncophora | reverse complement strand
GATGAGGTTGTGTACAACCAAGAATCATATGTTGAGTTAGTAGTGCTTTTATGCGACATCAAATGAAAAAGAAAATGTGTACAAAGGAAAAGGGAATGATGTACTGCCGGAGACATCACGGAAAATCAAAGAATTGGTGGTAACGGAGGAAAGGGAGTGGATGTTATCGTTCATGCTCTACTGTGCGCTACACAAACAACAGTGCTGAGAGATTTCCGCTAATCGACTCGCTAGGTCTACTGAATTAGTGACAAGCCATTGTATATGCAGGTGTGACCTTGGTAAAAAAGTGCCTAACAATTAAAAGTACTGACGGTCATATTTAACGAATTAAACTCCCTATGGGGGCAGAGTCTAATTACAGCGAGTTCTTGGCGCAGAACACATACAACCTTCAAGTTTACAGAGCCTAGAAGTTCAAATCTTTTGGAATACCTTCCATGATGAAAGCAATAGAAATTTTTCAATAGGCCCTTTTCCCATTCAAATTGCTGTATTCATGTTGTGTAGCGTGCGTGCATGTTCAGTGCCTCTACGTGGTTGAAACTGTGTTTCCATAGGACATTTTACAATATTATGAAAACATGCTTTTTTTTTCTTGAGGCATTTCCTACCTTTGGATTTTCCGACTCACTTTGCCATGTTAGTTGGCTCAGTTGTGTGCTGTAGAACGGGAGAGAATCAGGAGTGAGAGAGGAGAGACAACACCGCAGGCGAGTGTCCCCGAGAGGCATGATAGGTGTGAAGTGAGATCTTTTAAGAACATCACACAGCGGAGGTGCGAGAAAGTATTATAATTATAAGGTCATCTCAAACAAATTGGCGGCATCCACCCCTCGTCAGTTAAGTCTGGAATTCCGTTTAGTTCACAAAAACAAAGTACCAAAGTCACCATCACGATGGTGTTCGCTGGTTCGGACCCTTGGAGCATCGCTTGAAAAGAAATGAGTCTGAAACTTATGATTATATCAAAATGATAGTCCATGACTTAGCTAAGTGGCAGCTTTCAAGGCAAAGATAGGCGCTGGCGATCTGAAGGCAGGAGCTCATAAGTTTTTTGCTGAATTCGCAAATTTTTGAAGGCGCAGTTCAGCGACGACGGGGGGGGGCATTTTCACTTTCGCTGCTTCACTAAATTTCGGTGTACTAGTCTAACACTGGCGAAACCTGCGAACTCTCGAGAAATTGGAGCAAGCTCGTCCACGGCCGCCAAAGGTATTTGCATGGCTATTCCTGTGCTTCACATGAGTTGACTGCTGGTCTCTTCCTAGCTGGTATCATTTCGGACTTCACAAGATTTCACAGGTCTCCACTTGACGGCTCGATAAGTCGATGGAAATAAGTAAAAGTGCAGAATGACCCCCCCCCTCTCCATCGCTGAAATGCGCCTACATGACTTTTTCAAGAATTTTTCAAGCGGTTCATAAAAACTTCTATGCGACTCCCCCCCCCCTGCAGTCCAATAACCTATGAAAACCTATGAAACTTTAGGATACTTTAGGATAGGAAAACGCTTCTACTTGGAACATCATAGTTGAACGCGCACTTACGCTCAACTACGAGAGTAAGTGCGCGTTCAACCATGATGTTCGCAAAAAAGTTCCCGGTTGCGATTTTTCTCGCTTTTTCTCTGTTTGAAGCGCGCTATTTAGCGCTCACCCGTGGTATGAGGTGAGGAGAATTCAAGGAGATGGTAAGCAGAGGGAATTTTAAGAAGGTTGGGGGGGGACGGGCCATATTTCGCAAAGTTCTCTTCAGCGACAGGACGACGAAAAAGTGCTAGGGCTTTCTTCGTCTCGTTCATGTCTCTGTCGTCGTGCCTCTACGTATTTCTCCATTTTATCTCCATTTTATGCTCGCGCAGTGCTCAAGGTCATTTGTTCATTTGCAAAAACAATATTATTTGGGACGCTTTCCACAGTTCTTTTGCTCTTTATAAACACCTCACTTATCCTTGGCACCCAGTCTCATATTTGAACCTTACTGCCCACACACTAACATCAATGAATGTGCCTTCGAGTGCATTCGCCATAAAAGCTAGTTTCCGAACAATAAGAGCTATTTCCTCCATGCATACTCGGAGTCGAATCGGAAATGACGGACCTTGGTGAAAACGCGAATTTTCAATTCATTTATGATGAAATAACATTGAAAATGAAAAATTATCGACACATTAAAAATTGAACAAATGAGAAACATTTAGGGGGTTGAAAACAATTTGGTTGCTTAGCTTCTATTGCTCGAGCACTTAGGCAGAAGCAGAAACATAGTCCCCTCACCAGCTGGGTAAAGGAAGAGCATGGAATTCGAAGAATTTCACTAGATACGTTGATGAAAAATGACAGAGTTGTTGTGTTGGGTGCAGAGTTGACAGGTTCAAGTACGAAACCGCTTCGAACAGCACCCGCGGTCATCATTTGCAACTTGTACGGACGAGAGGCATTGGTCGATCAAGCGGTATATCATGCTGCAAGGGTGTTGGCTGCCCGCCTATGGATAACTGAAATTCAGCCAGGCGGTTAACGTAGAAACCTCATTATCGACATCCAAAATGAGACGATTGATTGGTATTGACTTGCGTTGATATGAGGAAAAATGCGGGAGACTTAAACAATTTATGATAGATTCCAACAATACAATTAGGTTAGTGAGACTTGCTTAGTAGTGGCGGAATGAAGGGAAGTACCGCCTGCTCGTTGCCGGCGCGTCCCTTTCATAGCCCAAATCGACTTGAAGATCGCTATAAGTGATCTTATATGATCAATCGACTTCGACTGATTGGAAACAAGGCACTCAAAATGAATTTCATAATAACAAGTTATAACGCAAAGACACATACATAACATAAAATAAATTTCAAATCTTACAGTAGCATTCGCGACATGCTGAGCGAGATATTAATTAAAAAGGAAGAAAATCAAGCCACGATATATCGTCAGTCCATGAATAAATAAATCAAATAAGTAAGCATATGAAAAACAAACATGTGTAGACGTGAGCTGTGTGAGCACCAAGTATGTCCTCCTATTAATGATCCATCCCTCTTCATAAAACCCCAGTATTGATACTAATTTTAGAGTTTTCACTTTGCGTAACCATCTGCCCTTGTGTTTTTCCTCGCAGTTTGCAAGGCGAGTTGGTTCCTGGTCGGTCGAGAATGAAAGTGGAGATGCCAAAAATAGTGTGGCAATCAAAAAACAGCTCACGGCGAAAAACTCACAAATAGGGCCTTGTCTGCTAACTGGATCAGGACGACCGACGGGAGTATACATATGATAGAGATGTGCGATGAGGTGCTCTTATGCTCTTATCCGTCGTTCCGTAAGTGCCAGAGATATATTCGAAATCCCTGAAATCGGGCAGGCGTGGCTGCATGCTTCAACCTAAGGTGTCTATGCTTCTGGTGAGATATTTTCATCTTGACACAATTGTTGTCGTGTCTCTGTCCAACACAGAACAAGATGACAGTTGTCCCAGACTGGAATATTTCGAGTAACCAGTTCCGTGCCATGTTCAAATGCCACGCCTACTCCGGCTCACAAGGGAATGGTTTGAACTTCCCATGGAACTTTGAATGGAGACCTAGGTACATCGATAGAGCCTCGAATGCTGATTACGAATATGCAGATTAAAAGTGCTACGGGGACCTCCCAGACGAGTTCTGGGCGGTCAAAGTTTGCGAAATCCCGGTTTTGTCTCGTAAGCGCTGCTGATCGCTCATTGGCCAGTGTCACCGTGGCCTAGTGGTAGTGGTCTCGCTTCAAAGCCGTAATTGTCGTGGGTTTGCATCCCGTTGGCGTGAAAACTTTTGCTTCGTCTCCTAAAGAGCTTTCACTCTAATTTTCGAAATTGCTCCGAGTTTACGGCCCAGCAGAGCAAGTAGATCAAGTATTGACATAGTAGTATATACAAGTATTCAAGTACTCGATCAAGTATGGATTTGATCGCTATCTGTCCTCTCTGAACTCATTACCCATCCGACAATTCGAAGTTTTGGCCACAATCACAATTTGGCCAAAAACTCGTTCCTGGGGTATTTTGCCCCCTGAAAACGAATATCATATTCGTTTGGCGAGAAAACGCTTGTAGCCTTTCACGTTGCTGTGGTCATCAACTGAACATCAACTGAACGAGGGAACCGATCGTTTTCTCGCCAAACGAATATGATATTCGTTTTCAGGGGGTCAAAATACACCAGGAACGAGTTTTTGGCCAAATTGTGATTATGGTCAAAACTTCGAGTATCGAGTATGCTCTGCTGGGCCTTGAACTCGGAGCAATTTCGAAAATTAGAGTGAAAGCTCTTATAGGAGACGAAGCAAAAGTTTTCACGCCAACGGGATGCAAACCCACGAGAATTTGGCTTTGAAGCGAGACCACTACCACTAGGCCACGGTGACACTGGCCAATGAGCGATCAGCAGCGCTTACGAGACAAAACCGGGATTTCGCAAACTTTGACCGCCCAGAACTCGTCTGGGAGGTCCCACTTTTAATCTGCATATTCGTAATCAGCATTCGAGGACTCTATCGATGTACCTAGGTCTCCATTCAAAGTTCCATGGGAAAGTCAGGCCATTCCCTTGTCAGGGATAAGGAGTGTAACTGCCCATTTCTTGTGTGCTGAACTGAAGACGGACACTAGGATACATCATTGGTTGGGGATTTTGGTGAAGCCCGTACGACCCCCCCCTTTTTGGGGGTTCGGTACGACCCCCCCTATACATAAACTTATGAAGTTTCTTCCCCCCCCCCCGAGGAGGAAGAAACTTCATAAGTTTATGTATAAGTAAGCGCGAAAAATGGAAAAAGTAACAATCCTGAACGAGGCCCCCCTCGCTTTTTGCTCATTTCTATCCTGATTCAGAAAAGAGAATAGAAAAGAAAGGCCATTAGGTTTCACCCACCTTTCCTCGAGTCAAAACAAACTCTGGTACCTGAATCAATTGCAATTAAAAGAAAAAAAACAGGAAATTAAGCCAACTTCTCCTAAAAGCACTCTGAGCGGTCCAAGCAAAATTGCTGGGGCGCGCTCTGACGCGTATTCGAGTAAACTAGAAGAAGATAAATATTCGATATTCGAATAAACCGAGAAGAAGATAAACACGAAAGAGTAAATACGAACGAGAGCAAACCAGCCGCAATCAGCTGATTAAAGGCCGAGGTACCGGGGGAGGGATTCTGGGCAGGACCTCCAGCCGCAAGGTGGTTGCAGGTGGTTTGATTGGAGCGCGGATTTTCAGGAAAGTGGGGTGTCTTTAAAGGACCATAACTTCCGTAATAGCGGACCTTTGGGAAAAAGAAGAACGCAGTGGTATGGAGAAAGATTTTATCTTTCCAAAACATACTAACATGTACATAAAGATCGCCGATTTCATGTAGAAATTTGCGTTGGGGAGTATTTAGGGAGTTCATTTTTTGGATAGTTTGCAGCGCGAGTTTTACAGGTTTGAACCAAGATATTTCCCTTGAACCTCAATAGTTTGGGAATCTGAAACCAGTATCGAACTCTGGAAGATTTTCTCTTTCCAAAAACTACTTGAACTATTTCTGAAGTCTCCGGGATTCATGAGATAATTTGCGTTGGGGATTAGTTGGGGAACACTCCGAACTGGTCCGTTTTCTGTGTACGGTTTCAAGCGAGCGTGTTCGAATAGCCTGAAATACATGTAGAACGTATCCTGTGGTGGAGCAGGAGCAGGATGTGGTTTGTTTAGCGCCAATCATGCTAACTTTGGATGCGCGCGCATTGAGGTCCGCGCAGAGGTGATGGGATGGTGATATGTTAACGTAATTCTGGTCCACGTAGCAAATGTGTCCGATAGATAGGAGGTCCATGGCGAGCCTGTGCACTTGTTTACAGTGTTTTCCGTTGCGTATGATGGAGCGTGTCCCTGTCAACGCCGCCAGATTCGTGCTCCGCCAATTGCTGACGATGAAGGAGACCAACTGCTGGAAAACGTCTGATACGAACGATATGGTAGTCCTGTCGTTTGTCGAAAAAACAGGTTGGCTCAGCGCCAAGCGCGATCGCGGACACGCCCATGCGAACCAGAGATATGAGTTGTACTGTTTAGTCACTTACGAGATGATGTCGACTTTTTATATTTCCAGTTATTTCAGATTAGTTTGATGAATGAAAGTTTTGTACTATTTTTTTACATATCCGAGTTCTACTACAGCTCATTGTACAGACACAAGCATCACTGACGCATCGTTACTGGCTACCGCCTCTATACATGGGAATTCCGCCAACCAACGATGTGCCCTGACGGACACATCACCCCTTAAAGGCAATTCCCGCGACCACACTTCATAGGCAATACAGTTCAAAAATAGAATTGCCCTGTGGTTGTTAACTTATTGAAGGGAAGGAACCACGAAAAAGCGCCCGCAATAAGACCCTCTTTATTTCAATTGATCATGATCCCGGACGAGCGTAAGGTGGTCAAGATCGATTGTGGATGGCAAAAGGCGGCGAGACACTGATAAGAGACGAGAGAGGCCAGAAAACGACGAGCGAGAGAGCACAATGGCAATGTCACAACGACACGATCACCGGAGGCTGGCATGGGCCTATCGGGCGCCAAAAAAGCTAGCGCGCCGCGTTTCTGTGCTATTTGTTCAACTTTTGTTAAGCAGCATAAGCTGCTGACGATTGCCTGCTGACCTCGGGCACGGTTATAGAAACATAGGCCTGAGTCTATCGCCGACACGTGCTTTAATGCAGGTAAAAAGGCCCTCGTGAAGGGTCGGCCTTCGATTTCCTCTCATCACAAATGTTTAATGGCGAGAAATGTAGAAGGATAGTCTTCGCTGCTGATCAACATTTTTCTGGGATGCGGCACGCAGTTCAATTCAGAATTGCAGGGGCTAACCGAATGCGGTGTGGCCTATACAACGACTTGCGGGGTCCAACCGATGCACAAGTCATTGTTCTCATCCTCCCAGACCACTAGTTCACTGTCTCCGCAGGAAAGAAGGCTTGTATGGCCTAGGCGGGAGTCCATCCGGGATTCAACTACCTGGCCGCGCGCGTTGTGAGCGTGTCACTTGCCACTACACCATTGCCGCCTTGGCGACAAATGAATCCCGAGAAGTAATGTGACAGTGTCCGCGAGAGTCTACTCATACTCAACAGGCCTGGGCGTGTGGAAGGTACGCAATGACCTCCATTGCAAGGACGGCATCGGGGCAACCAGAGTATTCCAAATGTTTCGCAACGTTTGGAAGCTCTGCACTGCAATCCTGAACGTTGGGACGTTGAGGACGCATCATACAGAGCTGGAAGCGTTATTTATTGACAAAGTTTTAAGCGAGAAAGATTATCTGCGAGTTTTTCTGGGATAGTAATGGATCAAGAGTGCTAAAAGGATTCACCTCCATGCGGAGGACAGCGGAAATTTCTAGGTTCCGCTTGCATAAAGTGCCGGAAAAAGTTACAGTGGAATGTTATATAACACTTGCACTGATGTCTGGTGCTAGCAGACACTCATATCTGCTGAAGTCGTGGAAGATGTACAGCCATTCAGGATGAGGTCAAACTGTGCGATGTCGATACCTCTAGAATTTCCACCTCAGTACCGACCATCTCTCGCTGCCTGCTATCACCTTAATCAACTTCCTTCCTATTTCAGTAACAACTTTCCAAGAAATCCATGCCACAATTTAGTCTTCCCCAAAAAAAACCGGCATCGGGCAGGAGGGAGGTCCTGTCCAAATAACTATCAGAATCAGCTATCAAATGTAGTGATTATCATGTAGCACGGGGTCAGGAGCAGGAGACCGAACTATTGGATTGGCCCATAAAAGATGGCGTTTTTCTGTACGTAGGAAATTTGTGTAAAGAATTTACGAATGAATTAAGCAGAAGTGAATTGGAATGTGGACCCGTGTGTGAGGTTGAATACTTTCTAATCACATCCCGTGATTTGGTGGAGAATTTGAAGCTTCTTCAAATAACATGCTCATGATTTCGTGATCTCTCTATCGT
Source organism: Cooperia oncophora (assembly GCA_036418165.1). NCBI lineage: Eukaryota > Metazoa > Nematoda > Chromadorea > Rhabditida > Trichostrongylidae > Cooperia > Cooperia oncophora. Next base: position 6,949 of record MU952813.1, on the reverse strand, counting down.
TGTCAGATTTAGAGCTATTCTCTAATTTTTTTGGGCGATGAACAGGTGGGTCACCATTCCGACGGGAAGGGTGAGTCTCCCTACTAAAATTAGCAGGCCCATAGTAGAAATTGGATGTTTTTTCTTGTTTTTTTTTTTCTTTTTGATACGTTGTGTGCAGTATATAACAATACTAAAAAAGAGAGTGTTCCACGAGCCGAGAGACATGCAGGACCACCAGAAATTCTTGCGATAACTTCTTAGGCGTAACATTTTGGATCTGTTGCCGCCTTTTGAACTCTCTGATGCACAACCTTTCGAAGCCTCTTTTCGATTTTCTTGAACATTGTAAGCCATCGAGCTTCCGACATCGCACCAATTTCCAAATTAGGCGTTTAAACAAAGAGCGTGAGTAGTCGAAAAAAAATTGCAACGTCTTTTGAATCACTTTTGTTTGGTGGATGTATGTACTTAGAAGCAGCCAGAAATCAGCTTGTGATTACGAAATTGTGTATGACTCCAAAAAAATTGTTCCTTAGAACGGCTCAAATTCGATTCAAGCGCTTCAGAACTGGGATTCTCGACTTTGACAACAAGCATCGCTCAAGCGCCCCCCGCGCACTATGGGCGGCATTGAACAGGAGCGAGGTCCAAGGAATATTCAATCGAATATCACATGTTCGACTTTTTTGCAATCTTGGCATCAATCAAATATCAGAATCAGCTTTCAAAAATAGTGATTATCTGGTAGCTTTGCGGCTTCGTCGACGGGAGGCCGAAGTACCTAGTATGTATAAGGCTGGCCCATAAGTGATGCGTTTGTTCTGACGTGAAAATTTGTATGGAAATGGGATATTTTCTAGACACATCCCACACTATCTGGTAGAGAATCGAGCGTCAGGCAGGAGGAAACTGGTATTCGACAGCAGACTTTTTCCGCCTGATCGAGGTACCTACCATGCGCGGAAAAGCAGCTCACGATTCGGCGAATTACATGATTTGAGGAAAAAAATTTGGTGTTTCTTAGGATGACTCAAATCGATCCAAGCGCTCCGGAGCTGGGATTTTCAACTTTGAAACCAGCATCGCTTCAGGCGCCTTCCTGCGCACGAGATTGCACGCGAAACCAATGCGCCAGGATTTTTTACCTCTCCCTTCAGGTAAGAGTGATGCTCGGTGAGGTTACGGAATCATTTCATGATCTCCCGTTAATTTCCGCTTCATCTGGTGTGGGTCTTCGTGAGTAGGCTGATTCAATAAGGTTTCAGTCGATCTCAAAATGTCCGGGGCGACGTCCGTCTGCGAGGTTCAAATTTAAGGCTTAGTTATCTTAAGAATGCTAAGTGCGGACAAAAGTCTTCCCAAGCCGGGAGTCAATAACCGCATACTCACGCTTTCCAGGCGAGTGCGCGTTATCGCGTTATGCCACCAGGGCCGCTTGTACCCACTCACCTTAACGGCTTTTATGCCGTAGCTTCTGCTTCGCCTCGCGGAAGATTATGTACACTATTTTATTGCAGTGGGAATTCTCTATCAAATGATATAAGAAAAGGACAGACAAAACTTCTTTTATATGCGAAAATTTCAACTCATAAAAAAGCCAGGCTATTTGTGGGCTAAAACCCATTAATATAGCTCGTCATAGAAACGAACGAGCCTACAAGCCGCAGAAATTTCTCCGTGCGTGTAATTGTAGTCGGTTTCTCAAGGCATGATGCGCGTCTGTGAGCGCGACAGTAAAGCGCGTTGAAGCGCGACAAAGTCTGAACGCTTGCCGCCGCGCTTCAATTGTCGCTGTCGCTCGTAAATGCACACGCTATAATTACAAGCGCACTCCAATTGTACCAGACCCCAGCTTTTCTTTATGTTCTTTCTGCCGCTGTTCAACCCCTTTTTCACTGTTTCTCATTTGTACCTGACTCTTAGCTTCCTCTTTTTCACCTTGACATTGAATTTTAAATGTGGTTCATTATAGACGTTCTTGACGACGTTTTGAGTTTAGAACGACCGAGTTTTTTTGAACGGCTATACAAGAAATCACGTACCAACAGTGTGTTGTATCAAGAAACATACAATTTAATTTCAACTGTCAAAGTGAAAACAGAGAAGCTCAGGAATCACGCTGAAATGAAACGTGAAAGGGGTTTGAATAGAACGAAAGAAAGACACCATACAGGGATGGGGTCTGGTACAATTTGAAGACGCTTGTAGTTATAGCGTGTTCAATTACAAGCGACAGCGACAACTTAAGTGCGACAATTGAAGCGCCACAATCAACGCGCGTTCAAGCGCGACAAGTCTGAAAGCTGCCTAGGAAGCTTAGAATGTATCCCTTTGTTTTTACATTCTTCTACAATACGACACATTTTCTTCACTTCGTCGTAAAATATTTCAGTTGTAGAAGAGTCATCTTTCCCACCTCATCAAGAAAACCAACGTTTTTTCACGCCATGTTTCCACTATATAACAGTAAGTCGGCTTGGAGTCTACAAAGAGCTTGTACCTCTTCTCTCTGGCTCAAGAAGTTGGAGACAGTCCTAGCGCTTAAGCAATTCGTAGGCTTTCGTTTTCCTCGTTCAAGTAATCTGGTCCCCATTGTGTAAGTGACTGTGCAACTTTCAGGTTTCACAGTTAAGTGACGAAGGCGCTGCAGCCCTCACGAGCGGCACTTCCGCCTCTCCAGTTGCTCCGCCCACCAAAACTCTGTTTTCCTGTTACGAGTTCAGTTTCACGCCTTATTTCTGGGTTTTTTTTTACTGTCAGATGGTGTCAGCATAGAATTACGCGAAGAAACGGTAAGTGAGCCAGAGGTGGCAGAATATCGGTTTGCTGGCATAAAATGAGCAGGTGAAGAGAATTTACAACGGGGCTGCCATGAGTCCTCACCTAGGGTGGTCTCCATATTTTTTTGTTTTTCTATTCACTGGAGAGTCAGTTAGCTACTGAAGCTTGACATCTAAACGCCACTATCCACAATGTGCAATCGCGGGTTTGTACTCAAGAAAGTATGGTGCACTCTCTAATTAGGTGACACACACCACACTGCCTTACTTGGCTTGCACCCTGAAAAATCTGCAGTCATTTAACGAGATATCACGAACCAAGACAATTCGAGTCATTTGACGAGATATCACGGACCAAGACAATTCCAAGCATTGGAACTGAATTGTTCCGCATAATAAAGTAGAAAAGACGAGTGAAGAGCTCAAAAACGCAAAAGCACAATAATTGATCGACTGTTCTTCTTGGCACGAATCAAGTGTCCATTTTGCTCCGTAGGATTATTATTGGAACATGGAATTTATCATCAAACAATCCAAGAGAAGACAATTTAATAATATATGAACAAAGTTAAAAAAAGCAAGACATTCGATCACAATTATATTCTCCGACAAAGTAACACCGCGATGACTCGCTCTACACCATGTCACCAAACACTTAAGGAGTAAAGTGTTAAAAGATTTGATAGAAAGTCAGATATGCTACCACCAATCGTTATCATTAAGAATGGAATCACAGTCACCAGAATCCCAAAACCGCAAAAAAATAACGGCTGGGCATTCACAATAGATTTATCTAGAGCATCACTCTTATTACGGATGGTCTCCGCTCATTTGTGCCTTATCCTTGTTCGCTTCTACCTTGCCAAATAATAAATAACGAAGAAGACGAATAGAGCGAACAACATCAAATAACACATCAGACTCTTGCCTGAAAAGTAGAAATAAAAAAGAAGAATGGTCACTGAATCTGACTAATCAGTCCAAAAGTTTATTGTATTGAGGAGCAGGGTCATTTGGCAGCACACAAAGCAAATAGTTCACTGTCTTCTGACTATGGGGACTGTTCAACCATCGAAAACACAATCTGCGTTCCAACAACCATTTCAACGTCAATTTAATCTGTGACAGCCCAACATACTGCAGCATACAACGCAGTTTCACTTCCACTTGATTCAAAATTCCATTCGATACTGTTCATGCACAGTAACCGCCCAAAATCTCTCATCTGCAGCTACATAGCTCATTCTCTTATCAAAAGTATTAACAATGGATATTTTCGAAGGCTTAAGCATATTGAAAATCTGTCATAGCTACAACATTGAGCTGCGAGATCAGCTACCTCTTGCCTTCCAAGGACATCAAGGGAGACTTTTGCCAGTGAAAAAAAAATGTTGTATGCTTTAGATGAACGATGTGGCTCGAGGGAGAACATTTAGCGACAAAAATCTATCAAGACGGGGTGACATTCCCACTAGATGGTCGTCTCAAATGCTCTGGCAACATGAGTGTTTGGGTTAGGTAGCCCATGCCTAGCTCCTTTGAGCGCAGGTCGCTCATGTGTTACAAAATAGCAACTTTTTGATCTTAGGCTGCGCTCATACTTGGCGTTAGCGTTCTGAGCCACGGCAGCGTCTTGAGCGTTTTGAATGACTGGGAAAGTATAGATATAGATCAAGCTTTTTGAGCGTTTCGCGGGTGTATTTGATCGGGCAGTCGCTGAAAACGCTGGCTTACGCTCAAAACGCTGCCGTAGATCGATACCTATACTTTCCTAGTTGCCAAAATGCTGCCACACGCTCGAAACGCTCAAAACGCTGACGCAAAGTATGAACACACTCTTACAGTGTAACTGCAGACATTGTACTAATGGTTGGATCAGGTTTTGCAACTATGGGTAATCTCCAGATAGCTATGAATACTTGACAAGTGAGTCCCAACTTTAGATGGATTCAATAGTGGACTCACTTATCAAACTTGTAGGACATACAGGAACCAAGTGACATTAACAGTTCATAAGAATCGTAAAAAAAGTGTAATGAAACGATGAACCGACCTCCTGCCTTGCTAACAATACCAAGACGCCTCATTGTAGATGATAACAATCCTTTTGAGGCGTCAAAATCATCATCCATGCTATTTAGTAAGCGATTCTGTTCTCTAACATCTTCTCCGATTGATATGGTAACCTTAATATCAAAAAGATCTCGACTGACTTTTTATTAATCGAAGTTTATCACGATTGCAATCACACCATAGTCAAGAGTGTGGAGGGGGATGCGTTGGTAAGTCACCCCAATGATACTCCCCAAAAGGCTTTCGAATTATTCCGCGTACAACAACCTCGGGGGTTCGCGACGGGGCATTTTGCACTTCCGCAGTTTCCCGTTGTCGGGTTTATTGGTTTTCAAGGGTTAAAAGGTACTGCCTACGAACTTTGACTAGTATTACTTCACGGCCTCAAAAGATTTCACAAAGCTTTGCTTGATGACCTTAACACGACAATGAGAAACAGCAAAATGCATAGCGCCCCCTCCCGTCGCTGACTGTGCTCAGCCACGGTACTTTACTTTACTTTATTAGTATCGGTAATAAGATAAACAGTGAAAAAACAAGATATGCTAAGGAGAGGAACACAGATTCCGATAACTGCATCAAGAGCAAGGGGAAGTGGTTTGGGGTGCGACAGGGAGGGGCAGATTTTGCAACTCAGAAGGACAGTGGCCGTATCGGTATCCACTTATGCAAAAGCGAGCAGCCAAACAAAAGAAGAGTGAGATTAGCTTCTACTTCACGTGAAATGGTTGGACTGAACAAAAGTACTTCATAAAGTCGTCTTACCTTTTTGAGTGCCGCAACCTTCGTCGACAATTCATCAACTAGACTGTCATTATGACGTTCAAGATAACTTCCATCATGCGTGGTACTAGTACTTGGTCCTTAATAAGCAACGATTACAAATATCACAGAAATATGAAGTCAATTCGAAAACAAGACCTCCTCTCGTACCGCGGAATGCCATGGCTCAGGAGATGAGCGCCGTCGCGGAAAAGAGAGTCAGTACCACTGTCTAAAATAGAAAAGTTTTAGAATGACACGTTGTCTAAAATAGAAAAGTTTTAGAATAACACGTTAATAAAAGAACGAAGTGGAAGAAAGCGAACAATATTTCGATACCCTTTGCAGAAGGTATGGGCATTTGCAGCTGAGTTTGATAAGAAACAAACAACGCAGCATTATACCTATTCCAAAACGGATGCACGGGAAGTGCATGTACAAACTACGAGTTTACTACTTTGGTGCTATCGCAGTTCGTGGTAGCATAGACTCGCTAAGCATGTCATCTGACAGCTTATCGCATCGATAGGTGTGTTAGTCTTGATGAAGGACGGAATATGGCGTGGCGTCAGCCCTCCTCCACCATCTGGAAGCGGGTAAGCTACAAAAGCTAAAAGAAAACGTCATGATCGATATGATACAGTCTTTTCACTTGCTCGCTTCAACCATCGAGGGTGAACAGCTTTGGCGCCACGCCAAACCTATTCCACCTGACACGCCCCTTCATCCGCTGCGAACAAGTCTTTGGAACACACTATATGATGTATCACCCAAGGATCTGTTACCTAATCCCATATAATGCAACCATGAACTGCGACATGAAAGAAGAAAATATGCTATTGCTGGCGAAGCAATGTCATTGCCATATCTATCCGGAACCCTTTAGTTGTTGAAGTGAAATATTCTCGAAGGCGAGAAAGTGATTAAATACAAGAAAGAGATTGCAGTATGAAAGATAAGGATGCGAACACTTTTCGAGTAGTTCAAACATGCGTCCTATCCTGCAACATATGTTTTTTGTACACCGAATCTATTGAGAAGGTTTAATTCGAACTCACATCCACATTGCAAAAACGACAGACGCCTGTGATGGAGTCATTTTAAGAGTATTCGAGAACGAGGAACCCAGCAATCATGAGGACAGTAGCAGAAAACAACATGATACAAACAGTCACAAGGTAAAACTGTCTGGAGTGAAAATAAAGTGCTCTAATAACAAACACGTCATCCTACTCACCCGACCTTTAAAGGAATAGAGACAACTGATTAATTTCCTCTCCATCTCTTCCTCGTAGGTAAGATGCAGACAACAGGCGTGGAACTCTCAATGCTCAGTACTTGGTGTGTATGAA
>MU952810.1:0-11337 GCA_036418165.1 Cooperia oncophora | reverse complement strand
CATACATGACCCATTTTTCATCACAGGTGACAATTCGGCCCAAAAACAGGTCGTTTCTGCTGCGCAAAAGCAATGCAGAAGGAACCTCGAGACGTGCCGATTCCTGCCGGTCACTCCGATTGTGGGGCACCCAATTGTCGAGTTTTTTCACCTTCCCAATGCGTTCCAGACCATCTGCAACAGTGGATTTGCCAAGGCCTAGCTCTTCTGCTATCTCTCGAACTGTTTGGGATGGGTCAGCCTCCAAAATCCCCCTAAAATCCTCGTCAGATATTGCTTTAGGTCGACCGCTATGAGGTTCACCTTCAAGGCTGAAATCTCCAGAACGAAATTTGTTGAGCCATTGCCGCACAGTGCTTTCTCTAGCACTATTGGGCCCCCACACCTGGTTAATTTGTTGAGCTGTTTCGATTGCGGATTGCCCCAATTTATAGTCGAAGAAAAAAATCGTCCGAAGTGCTCTTTTCACATGCTTGAAAAAATCTTGAAAAAAGGGGTTTATCAAGCAATGGTGAAACGGCAATTATACCATCAGATAGCGCAAGAAATTCTCTACAGGATGTGCTACTGAGAAGCAAGGCAGAATGAGTTTTTAATCAGCAGTGAATGTACAAAAAATAGGTGCACAAAACGCTGAGAACTTTCCGGACAACCTAATAGAATTGTCAGTTGCTTGCTGACGTTTTCAATCTAAGAGGTCTGCTCATTTCAGCAGTGTCTGTTGAAACAGCGCATTAATGAAGCCCAAAATTCTTCGTGACAAGGGAGAATAATACCAGCCAAGTTAGATATTTTCGCAGCCCCACGATCTATACGCCGAACGGGCAGTAGTAGGCGACCTGATTACTGTGAAATATGCCCTCCCTTAAAAATTCTTTAAGCAGGTAGGATTTAATTTAGTTGAACACAATGCTTCTGTGAGCTTTTCTATACATTTTATGTGCATTTATCTCTGTGCAAGTCTTTCAATCAATTTCATGTGCATTTATCTGCCGTTCCGTGCGTGTGTGAATCCGTCTGTCTAGAACAAGAGTGTAGGGCAAGCCAGCAAAAAAAAGAATGAGCGCTGCACAGAGAGTTAAAAAAAATGTGAGATGCAAATAGTAGGAAGGAAGGCACAGTCTAGTCATTAGCATTCGTCGGCGAAAAAGGAAAGGTGGGAAAAAGAAACTCACACGATGGACCGATTGCGGCAACACGCATGAGGCACCCACTTGAAAAGTTAGCTGGTATACCGGCAATTTTTAGGGATGTATGTGGTCGAGAACACATGCAGCAGGTAGTACTGGGAAGAAAGAAGTATCGTGCTACAGGGAAGAAATCGCAGAAAAGGTAAAATAGCAGAGGAATCAACACACTACTTGGCTACAATTCATTAACGGCAAATATTATAGTACTGTGTACAACAGCAACACGAGTATAAATTCTTTATTGCTCCCTTTCCAGTACTATTTATTCAGAGCTATTTATTAAAACTGGGAAGGCATAACGGAAACAAGACATTGCAAGAACCTCCAAACGATTATACTTCTTAGCACATGAAATACACAAAAGGAAGATTTCTGGAGCAAACTTCAAATGATCTTCCTTCACAAACACAAAATCTTTTGAATTCTTTCGTGAGATTCTGAATGGTGACATGCAACACTGAAGTTGACTCTATGCAGCCCTCCCCCTCCAACCCCCCCCCCCAAAGGAATGTTGAAGCAGACCGATTAAGGAAGAACAACGCGTTTTCCCTAGAAACTCCAATCGCAGATGCAATTGCAATTACAACTGAGAGAAGACATTACAGAATACTGAAGCAGAGACATCGACAGTGTGAGTTACTTCATGAATCGACAGAAACCTGTATTTGAATCACTTTCTTGCAAGAACATCGTCCCGAATCATGCTAAGAATACCAAATTATTGCAGATTGCAGAGGTCTGTTAGATACGATTCCACCGGGAAGTGAATTCAACTGCCACAATTTCATTTCAAAGGCCATTTCATTTCATTTGAGAAGCGCGATTTTGGAGAACATATTCATTAGACGCTAAGTACTCAGTGCAATACAATAGACACGCTAAACAAAGAACCGAGATGCAATTCGTCAGAAACTATCCTACTCATTTTACTCTAGCATTGCGCAAGACAGAGCACCATTTAACAGAGAACTCAATTTATACCGAACAATTTTATCACACCTCATGGCACCTTATAGTACCGAATAATTTTATTACACCTCATGACACATTATACCTGAATCGGATAGTGTTTCAATGGGTAGGCCTACAGTGGTTGTTTTCAATGTAGCTTTCACATATTTACCCTAATACCGAGGGAAGCGCGTTCTTTTCAGCACGGTACAGCATCCTACTATTAGGCCATCCCATTCAAAAGTGCCGAGACATATAGAGGAATGGCAGAAAAGCAAAGGGGATAGAGCAGCGGGCTACTATACCATTTGGAGGCTAGTACCTTTAGCTATGTATCTGTGAAATTTGGCAAACCTACCCACAGAAGAATTCTCGAGAAATTGAAAAGAAGCTGGGGATGTAAAAATCGGATTTTCAAACCAGGCGTCATAAGAGTGAAGTGCGCTGCTCAAATTCTGACCTGCGCCGGACCAGTAGTTGTGTGTAATGGTGTTCTCGAAATACAAGGTGGAAGGTTTGGTTCAGGAGCCCGAAGAAGGAAGAAAGGAAAAAATTGTTGTCGTGGATGGTCCCATAATGTTCATCCTGCACAAGAAAAAAGGGTGGATGAAGTCAAGCGCTGAATGTCTGATCCCAGAGCCTGGACCTTTGTCGAGCTTCCCCGCGAGACTGACATCCCTGCTGCAACTGCTGCCCGAGTTATGTCCGATAAAGGATGGTCAAGAGGGTGTGCGTATGGGTACCTAATTTTCTTGTAGAAGCACGAACGCAGTACCGATTCTATGCAGCATGTGATGTCATTCACAACTGTAAAAACGCACCTAGACACCTACGGCTCTAGATGAAATGTGGGCGGTCTTAGACCTCAAAACTCACAATCGTCAATTTTGTATGAATGCAGATGAGAAGCCGCCCGAGTTCTACCATGAAGAGTTACGTGGGCGCAAGTGGATGATCATCATAGCAAAGGATTCCCACACTGTGGCTTTCAAGCGGCTCTATACAGAGAACAAATCCGTCACTGTCGGTGCATATTGCCTGTTCCTCGGCATTCAGATCGACAAATGGATGATACCACACAACTACAAGAAGGCCACCGTTGCTCGTCATAGTGCCAGACCCCGAGTAACTGTATTGTAGGGCAGTGCTGGGACACAAACAATACTGGGTTCAATCGCCCCATTCGCCCAACATAAAGCCGTTCGATTCCAACTGTTCTGGTCAGTCGAGGGTACTCTCCGACGGCAAACGCTACAATGTTTTGTCATTCGCCGAAATTGGCATCAACAGCAATTTACTCGCACTTGTTGAAAAATCGAAGGTACCAGAGGTCCAAAGGCTTTCGGGGCACTGGGAGCGGGTCATTGGTGAAGGAGGGATCTACTTAACTCGAAGCCAAAATATTACTTTTCTCTGTTTTTCTCTTCGTTTTATATGAATAAGATCGACAGCACTTTTGAATGTGATCACCTAATATACAGGGGGCATTTCGACCGAGTCACATATCAGCAAAATTTTCGCAGCCCAGACAGAGGACGTGGAACGAGTACCACGGCGGAAGATACCCAAGATGTTCCTCTATAAGCAGGAGCTGGCTCTCGCCCATCACCTTCATGTACACCAAAATATGAAGTCATCTCCAGTCGCAGCCTGACTGGAGAAGACCTTTGGAATTCATGTCACCTCCAAACAGCTGCGAAACTTCTAGTGTGGAGTCACCCATGGATAGCTACCTGGAGACCAGTGCTCTTGATCTGGAAGACCTCCAACATCGAGCAGCTCCGGCAACGTCGCTACGGTCTAGGACATCATCTTCACCTCAGTCGCCAAGGCGCCAGTTGATGGTGGGGACCGGACGTACCTGGAATGGAGAGACCGATATTTTCTTCGTGGGCCCCGGACTGAAGGTGAGCGCTGGCGGTTACAGCGAGCAGCTGAAGAAGAATATCTTCTCTACTTGGAATGTAAGGGCGCTGAGTTTCTGAAGAAGATGGAATAAAGCGGGTCACCTGACCTAAGCCCCATCAATTACCTGGTTCGGCGGAGTTCAATAGGGTGGTCTACAGTGGCGGAGAAATCAACGATCTCGCTGAACTCAGGCACCGAACCATGGTGCGTGGCAGAATCTCTCGATGGCAGTGGTCCAGAAGGCTGTGTAATCATATGATGGTAGAAATGTCCTATCAGAATTCAACAAAGTGTAAGTTATAGCGCTCGAAAGCAAGGATCAAAAGTGCCTTTGTTGCCTCCCCTCTGGACACAGTGGGGGGTCAAAAAAAAGTCACTTCGACCGAGTCACATATCAGCAAAGTTTTTGCAGCCCAGAGAGAAGATGTGGATACGAGTACCAGGGCGGAAGATAGCGGCGAAACTTCTAGTGTGGAGTCACCCATGGGTGGCTACCTGGAGACTAGTACTCTCAATCTGGAAGACCTCCAACATCGAGCAGCTCCGACAACGTCGCTACGGTCTAGGACATCATCTTCACCGCAGTCGTCAAGGCGCGGGTTGATGGTATGGACCGGACGTACCTGGAATGGAAAGACCAATATTTTCTTCGTGGACCCCGGACTGAAGGTGAGCGCTGGCGGTTACATCGAGCAACTCGAGAAGAATATCCTCCCCACATGTCGTCGCCCGTACCTTCTTGGAAACTTTGTACTGCTACAGCATTGGGTGCCACCACATGGAATCGAAGGGCGTTGGAGAAACTCTCGCCTACTTGGAATGGAAGGGGGCTGAGTACCTAAAGAAGATGGTATATCCAAGCAGGTTATGGCGGAAAAATCGACTATCTCGCTGATCTCAGGCACCACATCGCGGTCGCGTGCCAGAATCTCTCGATGGCGCTCGTCCAGAAGGCTGTGGCGGAGTTTTATAATAGTATTTAATATGCTCTTTAATATGGTAGAAATGTCCGATTAGAATTCTATAAAGTGTAACTATAGCGCCACGAAAGCCAATGAAGAAAAGTGACTTTTTTTCTAACTGCAACACACAGTGGGAAGTCAGTCAACAATATACTCGTCACCGCTAGCAACCACAGCGCTCCACCTAATGGGCAGGTAATCATCCCCTCCCTCCTAGAACTGAGGAGGCTGCGGTGCACCCCCTCCCTCCCAGAACTCAGGAGGCTGCGGTGGAGTGAGTCGGCAGCATCTCGACTGATGTCATCAAAGTTGCTGAAAATTTTCTCAGCTAAGAAAGCATTGAGGATGTGGAGCAGGTGACAGGTACTAGAACTCGGGATGAACGGGATCTGGCCTCCCAGCCTTGCTCCTCAAGTATTTGATAGGTCTCCATAGCAGTATGGGGCTCGGGAGCAAGGTGCCCCGAAGCTAGTTTCGGTATTTTTTACCAGTTTCCACGGTTTTCCGGAGCTGAACGAGATAAGTGATTGCGGCGACGGTGTGTTCTTACGGGGTAGTTCCTTTTGCAGCATTCCCCTCAAGTCCCAGGAGCAGCAGGAGAACCTTTCGGAATACATGCCCGGTTTGGACTGCTAGAATGGATCTTCTCCTTGAGAGAGACACACGGTACTGGGTGGATTGGAATTAAAGAAGACCCATCTCCCATTTCACTGAGCGGCCACCTAAAACTCCTTTTCACGAGGGCGGGAAGACTGACTAAGGGGTACCGGGTGCACAGCGTGCCATCGGTCAAGGTATGAGTGATCCATCGAGCCAGTACTTCTTGGTAGTCAAAGGCTTACAGGCGGTGTGCGGCGGTGACGACTGTCAGTTAGGTACATCCGAGTCTTGTCGCAAGACTGCGGGTGGTAGCCTATGGATCCTCCTTGACTGCTTCGAGAATGGTGGATTCTTCCACTCGTGGGGCCGTCCCAACCAAGGTTTGTCTTCGAGGATCGTGTCTCCTTTCGCGAAGCGAGCGAACCAAAGGTGGACAGTCATGATGGTAGTGGTGTCCTCCGCCAATGCACTGCTGATGTTGCGGACAGCTACCGCTGCTACAGTGCCGCGGGACCACTGATAAAAGATGATAACCTCAAGTTGCTCGTGTTAGTTAGATCAAGGGTGATTAATTAAACCCAGGGAAGTACAGGTGCCCTCACACACTCTCGCAGGAAAGCTCCTAGAATGTTCTACAAGCATAGCATGTTACGTCATGTTCGAGCATCAAGAATCAAAAACTGTAAGCTTTTCAAAAAACACTGACAGGACTTCCTTTCCAGCCTAATATAATACGCTAAGTTTGCCTGCTTGCGCATGTTTGTATGTGTTTGACCGATAATTCATAACTTTTTTTTTCATTATGCCATGAAAATTCCAATCGATAAGTGATATAGCAGGTCCGGCTTGAACATTTCTGGTGGGTGACAGAAAGTGATGACAGCCTACAAGAGCTGACAAGGAGCACTAGAATAGGAGGGCTACGAAATTTATAGCACCGGGTTCCAGTAATAGGCTACGTTGGTTCTGGGATATGATATAGGAACACTTTTGGTGGGTGACAGAAAGCGTTAAGTTCTGATGATATCCGATAGGGCGAATCAGATCAAGCGTCGCCTGGTTCTCAAGGCCCGTCAAAGTAGCAGTAGGAGCTTGTTTCGAACAGGTGATATAGGGAATGCGCTGGGCAAAATGCTCGCCCATTACTTGAGTCGAGGGGGTATCGATAAAGTGAGCAGTAATACACAAAGTGGTATTCTTTTTTTAGTACTTTTCGTGACTTCTACTAGCTCTTCTTTACAACGGACAAGGATAGCATCCGGTGCCAACTCAACCCACCCTCGAAACGCTAAATCGAGCTCTTCCCATGTACGACCCTGATGCGAGCATGAGAGCTGCCGAAGCCAAAATAAAGGAACTGGGATAAGGACGATGCCCATAATAATTGCATATTCATCCACGGTGCTGATGCTTCAAAACGGGAGCCTACAGTTTTGAAGACGAAGTGAGGTCTGGATGTCGATGTGAACTCAGCTTGCTTGAGGGAGCTCTCGCAAAGAAACTGCTGGGTGAAGGAGCTGCTTTTACGGTCAATCTCTACACTAAGCAGTAGCAGTCAAAAAGTTTTGTTTCGTGTCCGTTTCAAAATATTAAGTCCTCGTACTACGTGGTAGTCCAGTCACTGCAGTTTTTTTTGGGGAGAAACTTTCTTAATTCTTTCCATTACGGAGTATTAATGTTTACCAGAATATTTAGGGACTCTATTTAGCGCGGTACACTAAACCTTTAATGTAACTTGAAATCGAAACACATGTTATCAAGAGATATGCCACTGCTTCACCCTAACATTCTAGAGGAACGGGGTTTGCAAATATTACCTATTTCTTCCACAAGGTGAACTCGGTGAAACTCGAGCGTTTAGCGGTGGAAGCAATTCCGACCGCCAAACTGAGGGATTTTGCTAAAAGACCGAGAACAACAGAGAAACATCTTGCCTTTGCCCATTGATTCTTTGGCCACGGTGATGTGAGCATATACGGATTCCCAAAAACCCTTGTCGGACACTGTCAGAATTTATCTCCCACCTTTAATGTTCCCTAAGCACCTCTGAATTACTTGCTGGAGCAGTTCCCAGTGTTGCTACAACTCTGCTGTGAATTTTCGGGGCTATCTTATCAGCTGTTATCACATAATGCCACCACCAATAATGCTCCCATCCTGCCTTTCATGTCATTCACATTATAGATTTTGTGACCCTCACCTTCTAAGGCTCCTGATGTATCTTATCAGCTGTTATCACTTCCTGCCACCCACCAATAATGTTCCATCCTGCCCCTATCTTACTTCTTGGAACCAACGTCCCGTCGTTGCTGTGGCCGGCGCTATGAATTTAGTGGCCCTTCCTTCTGAGGCTCCTTATGTTATCTTATCAGCTCTTATCACTTCCTGCCCCTACCAATAGTGTTCCTGCACGACCTCCTACATCACTTATCAGTTTGAGCGCACTATCGCTGTTTTGAAGGAAGTTATGAATTTCCGGTCAAACACATACAGACAGACATTCACACACACCACACACACACCCACCAACGGACTTAGCGGATTATATATAGTAGGATATTACATTCCTAAGAAAATCTGTTCATTTCTGGGACTCCAAAAGTTGCAAAGCTTTACGCTATATGATTGTTATCCTTCTATTCTATAAACCACTAACTCTGTGTGTCGGTTTGTCGGTATGTATGTATGTATGTATGTATGTATGTATGTATGTATGTCCGTCCGCAAAATGCTTCATGGGTTCGAATTGGTTGAAGGAAGAACGACCGCTAAGCAAACCGAAAATAGTTAGGTGCAGATGTATCAACCCAATGTATTGATTATGATAAGACCCTCCTCTATATAAGACAACCACTCGGTACACTCCGAGCCTATTGCACGAGCTGCTGCCGTGGCAGCTTGACGTGTGCTCGTGCGGGGGCAGGGTGGGGTGGAGTCGAGGGGCGGGGCACCGAGTGACCCCTCCCATCTGCTTCCCTCCCCTGCACGTGCTCAGCCAGACCTGAGCATGTGCAAGGGAAGGAAGCAGAGGGGAGGGTGTACGGTGAAGGGGTTCGGTGAGGGGCGCGTAGCGCACGCTCGAGCGGTAGCATGCAGCAACAACAACAGATAAGAAAACAACCGCTAGAAAAAAAGCAGATTAATGCATGATCATGAAACGCCCTAGGATGTTGTTTCGATTGCGTATACCCTCATGGCATATAAGACAGCCATTTAGTACACTTCGAGCCATTGCACAAGTTGTTCGCGTGCTAGCTGGACGTAGGCCGTGCGAGGGCAGGATGGGAGCGGGGACTGGATACCCCCCTGCTTCCCTCCACCAGACGTGCTCAGCCGGGCCTGGGAACATGCACGTGAAGGCGCTTGAGGGAAGCGAGTGAACGGGTACGGTGAGAAGGTGCGTAGCGCACGCTTGAATAGCAGCGCTCAAAGAGGAGGAAAGAACCGCTGACTAAGCTGCGAATAAATCACATTACTGTAACAAGCGAAAATGTTCTTTTAGTTGTGATAATACTTTCAACTATACAACACAACTATTTAGTACACCCCGAGCACAAGCTCACAAGCTGCTTGCGTGACGGCTTGACGTGAAGTCGTGCGGGGAAAGGGGAGGAGAACGGCACTCATTGAGTCCTACACTGGACTGCTCACCCGGACTTGGAAATATGTAGTTGAGTGAGCGGACGCGTAGCGCACGCTTGAACAGGAGCATGCAACCGGAGTGTAGGAAGCAACTGCTAGCGAAACTGCAAGCTAATTCATATTAGCAAACTAAAATGTTGTTTTGATTGTGATAATTCCACCAACTATACAACATAACCTTTTGTACACTGCAAGCCACTTCACAATCTTCTCGCGCGGCAACTGGACGAAGCCCATGGAGGCTGGCGGGGCGAACCAGTGGGAGGGTAGCGTATGGTATACCAGAATCACCGCCGCTCCCCTTTGAGCAGGCGCACGCAGCGACTGTGGAGCGTCTAGGAGTGTGATAGGGCGAACAGAAGAGGGATCGACCGTATGCAAAACTGGCGAACCATTACATGTTGCAGTATCAAATAGTGGCAGTGATTTGATCGCGATAAAACACAAAATAACCTCACCACCATTCCATACACCGTACTAGCGTTGAAAATGCAGGTATGATGCTATTGTTCAGAGAAGTTGAACATCTGCTCACATAAAAGAAAAGCCGGATACTAGCTGGGTATTGAAATATGTGGAAAAAGGCAAGCGCGGCGGTTCTGACCCCGCCCGGCGAAGCCGCTTATATCTCGGAAGGACGCGCGCCGGCATCAGCCGGCAAAGCCGGCTGGTAGTTGTATACATGATAGAATTTGTGGAGAAGTTTTCATGTTTGCCGAAATGTTTGTCTAAACAGTGCCGTACAGCGAACGTATGTTTTATTTCAACGGAAACACATTTTACGAAGGAGAGACCGCTCATTCATTCTGCACACCAGGTTTTGGAAATATTATTTCTTCTGCATCAAAGCGTTTTGTTTCGTATTAGTTTACTAACGAAAAGTGTATCTGTTATTGGGATTCCAAATACTGCAATGCCTTACTGTCTAGAGGGTTGTTATGGCTGTAACCATGATAGAATTTTTGAAGTTTCCATGCTTACCGAAATGTTTGTCTAACTAGCGCCGTAAAGCGAACGCATTTCTAGATTACAGCTCAAGCATACTTTACCAAGCTGTTGCCCGTTAATTTCGACCAAAATTAGAGAAGACCGCGGTTTGTGTCTCTTCTTCCGCACCAAAGCGTTGTGTTTCGTATTACGTTCCTAATGATCAGCGTCCGGGTTAGTGGGAGTACAATTATTGTGATGCCTCATTGGCTAGAGGAGTGTTATAGTTGCATCCATGATAGAATTTTTTGAGAGTTTTCACGTTCACCGAAACTTGTCTAACTAGCGCATATGGCGAACCTAATTTTTATTCCAATCAAAACATATTTTAATAAGGAGTAGGCCATTCATTTCACCCTTAAATCCCAGAAGACAGAAGTATGCAAATATTCTTTCTTTCGCATTAATGCGTTTTGTTTTGTATTCCTTTCTTGATGATAGGCGTTCTTTTAGTGGGAGTCTTAATATTTCAATGCCTTCCTGGCTGGAGGAAAGTTAAATTGTTTCCATAATAGTTTTGAAGAGTATTCATGTTTAATAAAATATCTGTAAAGCTAGCGCCGTATAGCGAATTTTATTAAAGTTTCAGTCGAAACACACTCTACCAAGGAGTGCTATATATTTCACAACAAAATTCCAGAAGACCAAGGTTTTCAAATATTCTTTCTTCCGTATCGACGCGTCTTGCATCATGACTTTCCTAAGAATAAGGGTACATGTTACTGGGAGTCCAAATATTGCAATGAGCTAGTGGCTACTGCAGTGTTATATTGTTTGCATGACAGTTTCTAAAGAGTCCCTGTTTACCGAAATATCTGTCAAGCTAGCGCGGTACAGCGAACTGTTATTAACACTTCAGTCAAAACACACTTTACCACGGAGTAGGCTATTCATTTCACAACAAAATTCCAGAAGACCAACGTTTGCAAATATTCCTTCTTCGGCATCAAAGCGTTTTGTACTGCATTATTTTCCTAAAGATAAGCGTCTATTTTATAAGGTTGTCCGGAAGGTTCTCAGCGTTTTGGGTGTTTCACTTTAAACGATCGTAACTTTTTTAATACTCATCGGATTTAATCGAAATAGGCACCATTCGA
>MU952806.1:0-14988 GCA_036418165.1 Cooperia oncophora | reverse complement strand
CTCGCTTCCTGTGCACGTGCTCAGCCGGACCTGAGCATGTGCAAGGGAAGGATGCAGAGCCGGGCGATCCGACTGGAACACTGGGGCGTTTGTTCCAAGGTATGATATAGGCTATGGCACAGGAATATATGTGGGTGACAAGAACTGCTAGCTGCTGATAAGATTTGATAAGGGGAGTTAGAATGGGAAGGTCAACATACTCATAACGCGGGACACAGCATCAGTTAGGCGTTGATTTCAGCAAATGGTATAAAGGGGAAGGTGGGGACGGCGACGGAGGCTGACAGGAAAGTGATAACAGCTGATAGGGCCTGATAGAGAACGATGCAGTTGTTGTTCAGTCAAATGCTGGAGCCTCTACACCACGAAATTATGGAGTTTTAGTGATAGCGACATTGATGACGGGTGACAAGCAATTTTATCAATTGATAAGAAAAGATAAGGGGACATTCTCACGACATCTATGACCACTACACTGCCAAGTAATAAAGTCTCAGTAAGCGAACTTTTCCTTCAGCCATCACTTTTCTGATAACACTAGAAATGAACTCATCCCATCTCAATATCCTACTACATATAATGTCGATCAATTACTGATGATAACGAAGGGAATGTAGTACCTACAATTATTTGTACTTCAGCAAGCGGGTTGCATGGTAATTCAGGAAGCTTCATCGGTAGGCATTTCGGTGCAGGTAATGGAAACAGAAATTGTCCTTCTACTGAGCGGTTCATATTGCTATGTATTTATCGACTGCACTTTGTATCTATATCTATAGATCTACGTATTGTATGGGCGTTAGTAGGCGTATCTCAGTTATAAGCGTGTGCTAAGAGGTGCAGGATCCGCAGGGTTGCTCTATATGCTACGATTCGAGCATTACAGCGCCGTATGAGCAGCCAGTAATTGAAAGAGTTCCGTTCCCATTATGGAGCGCGCCTGGCGAAGCCAGGCCAGCTCGGCGAAGCCGAGCTAAAGAGAAGGAGGAGAGCTCGGCGTCAGCCGGGCGATCCGACTGGTTATTCATAGCCGGGCCAACACGTCTGGTTAACATCCAAAAATGAGCAAAATAGTCGAAAATTTCAAGACCTGGGGACGCAGAAATCCGTGAAAAGGACTGGCTGGGCAGGCGTTGATTAGTTTGAGTGCTCAGCTGTAGAACTGGAATGTCTGTCAGATATACAGTATTGGTTCGTGAAGATGATGGGGCGTGATAGGGAGAGGGGCTGGCTCTGGCGCAGCGCCAGCCCTTTCTCAAGCAATTGTTAGAAACTAAGAAGACGGTGCAAAACTGGCTAGCCTGCCTTAAAATCAGTGTTCCCTGGCACGCTCCCGTCTGGAGCGAACAGCAGTGTGTGGCTGTGTGGGAATCGCAGAACCGATAAACCGGAACTATTTACAAGTAGCTCTAGTTCTACAACTATACTTTTCTTTTCGATGATTCCTCAATTCTCCAAAACGTGTGGTGGGACTGAGGAAAACTTGGGCGTCTGAAAAGCAATCCTGTATGACGGACCTCACCAGTACTAACTAAATGAGCTGAACTGCCAGTATGTTACGCAGTCGGACTCAAGCTTTCATGGTAATAACCCATTTTTTCGATAACCGTGGTCAGTTACAACATCACGTTTTCTTCAGCAAAAATCAATCATGACGGATCTATTATCTCCTCGTTGACTCACGCTCTCAACTTGTAGAGAAATCTCTCGAATAGAGGGTACAGAAAAACTTCTTGCTCAAAATGGTCGTGCTCGTAAGGCTGCTTTCATACTTTGCGGCTAGCGTCCGCCAATAGCGCCCATCAGCTTTCGTCAGCAGAGTCAGCACCAGGAAAGTGTGAAAATATATTGTATTTACGCTTGCGGCGTCCACCAGCGTCTGCCAGCGTATACCAGCGACCAGCAACAGACTGCTGGTAGAGAGCATGTGACGATAGGACTTACTCAAGCGGGATACTGCGCTTCACGGCGAGGCACATGAGCGAGGGCGATGTTCCACTAATGATGTCACTGCTATGTTCATTAATGACCTATTAACAGCTGCAAATGGACCCTTTCTTCATGGCAACAGGTCACTCCGAGTCGCAGATTCCGCGGCGTACACCTTGACTACTCCGCTTTCCTTACCGGGCGCCGCTTTTTTTCTCGGACAATAAAGGACTCCAATGCTGGAGCGCAGTGAAAGACCTGGAAGACCTTGAGATGAGCTTAAGATGACCTAGGCTGTGTTCATACTTTGCGACAACGACGTGTACCGCTCGTTTACAATCCTCATCATTACTGTCGGGGCGTGTCAGTGCGGCTGCGTTTGGCGCGGTACCGAAGTCGTTCTGCACCAATTGTTGAAGCGGGCAAGTGACATTACTGTATTATATCCTTCGTATTACTCGTTTTCTACCACTTTTTGTCGCATACGCGTTTCAACAAAAAGGCTGAGAACGGCTTCAACAGTGTGCGCACTCCTACTGGCTGACACGCCCCGACAGTCCGTAATGATGAGGACAGTACCTCTACACCATGCCAGCGTACGCAGCGTGATGAGCATCAGTTGCCAGTGGTGAAGGGTAGGATGGATTCCTGCAGTCGTAACCCTCCTCCGCCCCGATCCTCCTTTAAATACACTTTTTCCAGAACATTCCTCCGCCTCCGAACAATAGTGGCAATAACGATGACATAAAACAGACCTATTGTTGTCGAACTAAAGAGGAACTTTATGACTACAGAGAAATCGAGGACACTTTCAAGCACCGATGTGAAGAGATAATTTCCTCGTCAGTTTTCGTCGCTGCCTCAGGCATTCAGTTATCATGCTTCTCTAATACCTAGCTGCTTCAGGGTCCTACAAAACACAACGGAGCCGGTGAATACTAGCGAAAAGAAGGTAGGCACAATGCACGACAAGTTTGAAGACGCCATCCGCAATGCTGAGAACCAGCTCAAAGTTGCCGAACTTGAAAACAATGAGGTGATTTTACAAAAGCTCTTGAAGTATATTAAATCAAAGCCTTCAAAATCATGAGAGATTAAGGACCACTCACTCTCCGGTGGGGAGTTACCTCGCTCTTCTTGGCAAAAATGACCAAGCACTAATTTAAAGAGGAGTGCGGGATGGTTTATAAGCGCGAGATGTCACGCCGTGTGACGAACTGGCCTTGGCCAAGGGATTCGTACTGCAGCGAAGCGCATCAGGCGTTTACCTTAAGATGAGTTAGGTTGCGCTCATACCTTCTGACAGCTTCCACCAGGGATCACCAGCTGCCATCAGCGTTTCGAGCGTTTGTCACTGTCAGCAACTAGGAAAGCATACGGCAGAGTCCACAACGTCTATCAGCATCCAGCATCGCCCGCCAGCGAACATCAGCGTTGGAGGGACTAGAAAGTAAGCACAAGGATCTAGCGTTCGCCAGCGTCCACCAGCGAGCAGGAGTGGTGGGTAAGGGGGAGTAGGATGGTAGCAGACTACTGGTAGAGTATGGGGAAGACACCAGGAGATTAGGCGTCGTGAAATTGTGGCGTGTGCAACCGAACCGTACCACTGAACAATACCGCACTCCTAGACACTGGTGGTCGCTGGTGCAAGCTGGTAAACGCTAGATTGATATACATACTTTCCTAGCAGCTCGAGACGCTGATGGTCGCTGGTTCAGAGCATGAACGCAGCCTTCTCACGCTGACGCGCGCGTTTTGAGTTAGTTCCTGTTTCGTACACCAGCGTCTGGCTCTAAGGCGAGCGCCTGTCACTGAACCACGCTAGCATGTTCGGTACTCGCCTTATATCGGTGCCAGGGTCGATTAAACGCTCATTTAGCCAACGCAGTTACTCCGGTGCCGCCTGCGAATGAGTCTTGCTCTCACATGATTAATTTGGTGAACGAGCCAGAGCCAAGAATTATCAGGATCCACCTAACTCCATTACAAGCGCAAGTATGAGCTGAGTGGTTAAACACCTCCTCCCCGGTGCAGGCTTAAGCTGTACTTCCGCTGAGATCGCGGTCGCACAAAGATATCGCGACCGCGTCGCACCAGCAGGCGCATAGCCATACAGCGGCATTGGTGGATTGCGTTCTGGCCAATCGAGGAGGTCGGGTGAGCCCAATGTTGGCTCGGCCTGGCGCGATGGAGAACAAGCCGCACAACAGCTGTACCGTGCTGCTCCATGTCGTGCATGACGAGGTGGCTCTAATGCGCTTCTAGCGTTGTATACAATCGCCGTGGTCGGTCCATTTTCTACTCGTTAGCCGCGTCGTGAAATCCCACTCGTCAGGCAGACTGCAACGCGCGTACCGTAGCTGGTATAGATCTCGGGAAATACCTATCTTCTTAAGGTTTTGATAGAAACTAGACACTTCCTACCACTCTGCTCACGGCCATCTGTTTGTTACCTTGAATGCCTTAAACAGCGCGTTTTCAAGTATGCTTCCCAGGCCGATTTCCTGGTTCAATCTTCGGCTTACACAGTTATCATACACGTAGGCAAGAGGAAAATGTTGCCAGAAGATAAGTACATTACGGTGGGTTCACAGGATTTTTGAAAGCTCCAATGTCAGTCTCACCCGGCTCAATCTGAAGGATCTTACTCGGTTTCCTTCGCCAGGGCTTCCACAACTAGTAAATACATCGTCCGACTAAATACCTACGCGCCAGGACAGTCGCATCATGCTATGTAACTCCGAATTTCTTTCGGACAAGCAGTAAAATAATGATTTGTGTACCTGCGAGCACTTTGATATATTCTTCTCAGCACTTCATTGCTTTTTCTATCGTGCTCCCTTGAATACTGATCTCGTATGGATGGCGCCCAGCCTAAGCCCGGCCCCACTCAGCTCTCACCATGAGCCAGGCAGCCCCGTCCCAATGTGCAGAGGCTTTACCACTCAGGTCCTATCTGCGTGAGGAACGCGCGCATACGCATACAAAGAAGGCACTTCTAAGCAAGCAGAAGATAGGGATATTTCAACTTGCCCCTGCTGCGAGTGAAGAACATACAAGTGCGGCCCGGAGGTGCAAAGCGGAAAACCGGGTTACTGAGCGAGTGCGCCGATCTACCTCCAGTGTGGTTCAGTTCTGTGTGCCATTGGGCTAATACCACATTGCTGGCCACCCATCACAACTTGAATACCTCACTGCTCTCGCCATCTAGGGAATTCCCATTTGGCGACAGTTTTTGTTAATGGATAACCTGCTCGTTCTAACCGCCGCACAGTATCCCGCCCGTTTCCGCAATCGCGTTATACCCCAAAGAATGCTCGAGTTGTGGGGCACAACCAGCTCGTGCCGTACATCGGGCCGGGAGTCGAACCCGCACCTCACGCTTTCCGGGCGAGTGCGCTATCCGTTACGCCACCAGGGCCGCTTTTACCCTCTCAGCTTGACGGCTTTTATGCCGTAGCCTATCAGCCACTCCACCCCCTCCCCTATCGTTTATTTGCGTGCACCGAGTCTAGCCGCCAACTCGGTGGGATATCGCACTGAAACCGCGAGGCGCCTCAAGCGCTTCTAGCCAATGTTTTGTGAAGCGCTGTTTTGTTATCGATTAACTGCCTGTTTTAAAGCCGCCGCAGGGCTACGTCGCATACCGAATGTTATCACAAGAATGCTGAGTTGTGGGCAAAAGTCGTGCCCCAGGCGGGAGTCGAACCCGCACCTCACGCTTTCCGGGCGAGTGCGCTATCCATTACGCCACCGGGGCTGCTTTTACCGCTCATCCAGCCTTGACGGGCTATTTATGGGCCGCTAGCTATCAGCAAGCTCCCACGTCTTATTTTGGTGGAGGCCGGTTCAGGCCGTATATCGGTGGGATATCGGCATGAAACCGCCGAAGGCCTAAGGGTTCGTTCTTTACTCGGTCTAGCATGTTTTTTGAAGCATGTTTTGTTATCGACTAACTGCTGCTTTTAAGCCGGCGCCAGTACGCGTTCCGCGAATGTTATCCACAGAGAATGCCTCGAGTTGTGGGCAACCAAGTCGTGCACCCACGAGCCGGCAGTCGAAACCCCGCACCTCAACCTTTCCGCGGCGAGTGCGCTCTATCCATGGCCACTCGTAGCCCACGAGGGCGCTGATCGCTTTAACCCTCTCAGCTTGAACGGCTTTTTCATGCCGTACGCGCTATCAGGCACTCACACCGTTTATTTTGGCTGAGCCCGGTCAACCCCGTGTAATCGGCTGCGGCTATCGGCAATGGAAACCGCCGAGGCTAGGCTTTAGACTATGTTTTTGAAGCTGTTTTGTCTATGATAACTGCGCCTGTTTTAACGCCGCAGTAACCGCCCGTTCCGAATGTCTCATACAGAGAACTTGCTGAGTGTGTGGCAAAAGCTTCGTGCCCTGCATGGACGGGAGGTGGCCGAACCCGCCACCTCACGCTTTCCGGGCCGAGGTGCCGCCTTATCCGCATTACGCCCACCTAGGAGCCGCTTCTTTACCCCCTCTCAGCTTGACGGCTTTTTATGCCGTAGCCTATCAGCACTCACACGTTTATTTTGGTGAGCCGGTCAGCCGTAATCGGTGGGATATCGGCATGAAACCGCGAGGCCTAAGGCTTTAGATGTTTTTGAAGCTGTTTTGTTATGATAACTGCTGCTTTAACGCCGCAGTACGCGTTCCGAATGTTATCACAAGAATGCTGAGTTGTGGGCAAAAGTCGTGCCCCAGGCGGGAGTCGAACCCGCACCTCACGCTTTCCGGGCGAGTGCGCTATCCGTTACGCCACCAGGGCCGCTTTTACCCTCTCAGCTTGACGGCTTTTATGCCGTAGCCTATCAGCACTCACACGTTTATTTTGGTGAGCCGGTCAGCCGTAATCGGTGGGATATCGGCATGAAACCGCGAGGCCTAAGGCTTTAGATGTTTTTGAAGCTGTTTTGTTATGATAACTGCTGTTTAACGCCGCAGTACGCGTTCCGAATGTTATCACAAGAATGCTGAGTTGTGGGCAAAAGTCGTCAGAAGAGAGGGTAAAAGCGGCCCTGGTGGCGTAATGGATAGCGCACTCGCCCGGAAAGCGTGAGGTGCGGGTTCGACTCCCGCCTGGGGCACGACTTTTGCCCACAACTCAGCATTCTTGTGATAACATTCGGAACGCGTACTGCTGGCGGCGTTAAAACAGGCCAGATTATCATAACAAACAGCCCTCACAAAACATCCTAAAAGCCCTTAGGAGCCTCCGCGCGTTCTCAATGCCGATCTTATCCCACGATACGGCTGACCGGCCTCACCAAGACATATAAACCGTGTGAGTGCCCGATTAGGCTACCGGCATAGAAAAGCGCGTCGACAAGCTGAGCTAGGGCTAAACACGCGGCCCTGGTGGCGTAATGATAGTCGCACCTCGCCCGGCGAAAGCGTGGGGAGGTGCGGGTTTCGACTGCCGCCTGGGGCAAGCGACTTTTGCCCACCAACTCAGCCACTTCCTGGTGCATAAGCATTCCAGCGAACCGTGCGTACTGCGGCGTTCAACAGCAGTTATCATAACAAAACCAGCTTCTCAAAAATACATCTAACAGCCTTAGTGCCTCGCGGCGTTTTTCATGCGACTATGCCCCAGTCCGATTAACGGCTGACCGGCTGCACGCACAAATAAACGTGTGAGTGCTGACGAGGCTCACGGCATCAAAACTCACGTCCAAGCTGAGAGGGTAAAAGCGGCCCTGGTGGCGTAACGGATAGCGCACTCGCCCGGAAAGCGTGAGGTGCGGGTTCGACTCCCGCCCTGGGCACGACTTTTGCCCACAACTCAGCATTCTTGTGATAAACCATTCCGCGCAACGCGTACTCGCGGCGTTAACCAGCCAGTTATCATAACACTCAAACACTTGCAAAAACATCTAAAGCCTTAGGCCTCGCGGTTTCATGCCGATATCCCACCGATTACGGCTGACCGGCTCACCAAAATAAACGTGTGAGTGCTGATAGGCTACGGCATAAAAGCCGTCAAGCTGAGAGGGTAAAAGCGGCCCTGGTGGCGTAACGGATAGCGCACTCGCCCGGAAAGCGTGAGGTGCGGGGGTTCGACTCCCGCCTGGGGCACGACTTTTGCCCACAACTCAGCATTCTTGTGATAACATTCGGAACGCGTACTGCGGCGTTAAACAGCAGTTATCATAACAAAACAGCTTCAAAAACATCTAAAGCCTTAGGCCTCGCGGTTTCATGCCGATATCCCATCGATTACGGCTGACCGGCTCACCAAAATAAACGTGTGAGTGCTGATAGGCTACGGCATAAAAGCCGTCAAGCTGAGAGGGTAAAAGCGGCCCTGGTGGCGTAACGGATAGCGCACTCGCCCGGAAAGCGTGAGGTGCGGGTTCGACTCCCGCCTGGGGCACGACTTTTGCCCACAACTCAGCATTCTTGTGATAACATTCGGAACGCGTACTGCGGCGTTAAACAGCAGTTATCATACAAAACAGCTTCAACAAACCATCCCTCAAAGCCTTAGCCTTCCGCCGGCTTCTCATGCGATCATCTCAACCGATTTACGGCTGAACGCGGCTCACCGCCAAAACAGACGTGTGAGTGGCTGAATAGGCTTACGAGCATAAAAGCGCCGTCCAACGCTGAGAGGGTAACACAGCGGCCGCTGGTGGCGTAAAGTGGATACGCGCACTCGCCGGAAACTGCTCGTCGATGGTGCGGCGTTCCTGACTCCCGCCTCCGGGCACCCGGACTTTTGCCCACAACTCATCCATTCTCTGTGGATAACATTCGAGCTACGACGTACTGCGCGTTAAACAGCAGTTATCATAACAAAACAGCTTCAAAAACATCTAAAGCCTTAGGCCTCGCGGTTTCATGCCGATATCCCACCGATTACGGCTGACCGGCTCACCAAAATAAACGTGTGAGTGCTGATAGGCTACGGCCCATATAAACCTCAGAGCCTGCTAAGCGTACACCAGCCACGGCCACTGGTCGGCGTAACCGGATACGCGCACTCCGGACGGAAAGCCGTGCAAGGTGCGGGTTCGCACCTCACCGCCTGGGGCACGCCCGCCCGTCACTTTTTGCCCCAACTCCGCCATTACTTGTGATAACATTCGGACGCGTATGCGGCGATTAAAACAGCATGTATTCATAACAAAACAGGCCTCTCAAAAACATCTAAAGCCTTAGGCCTCGCGGTTTCATGCCGATATCCCACCGATTACGGCTGACCGGCTCACCAAAATAAACGTGTGAGTGCTGATAGGCTACGGCATAAAAGCCGTCAAGCTGAGAGGGTAAAAAGCGGCCCTGGTGGCGTAACGGATAGCGCACTCGCCCGGAAAGCGTGAGGTGCGGGTTCGACTCCCGCCTGGGGCACGACTTTTGCCCACAACTCAGCATTCTTGTGATAACATTCGGAACGCGTACTGCGGCGTTAAACAGCAGTTATCATAACAAAACAGCTTCAAAAACATCTAAAGCCTTAGGCCTCGCGGTTTCATGCCGATATCCCCCGCCCACCGATACTACGCCGCTGACCGGCCTCACCCAAAATCACCAACGTGCTGTGAGTGCTGATAGGCTACGGCATAAAAGCCGTTAAGCTGAGAGGGTAAAAGCGGCCCTGGTGGCGTAATAGCGCACTCGCCCGGAAAGCGTGAGGTGCGGGTTCGACTCCCGCCTGGGGCACGACTTTTGCCCACAACTCAGCATTCTTGTGATAACATTCGGAACGCGTACTGCGGCGTTAAACAGCAGTTATCATAACAAAACAGCTTCAAAAACATCTAAAGCCTTAGGCCTCGCGGTTTCATGCCGATATCCCACCGATTACGGCTGACCGGCTCACCAAAATAAACGTGTGAGTGCTGATAGGCTACGGCATAAAAGCCGTCAAGCTGAGAGGGTAAAAGCGGCCCTGGTGGCGTAAAATGCAGCAGCGCACTCCGCTAGCCCGGAAAGCGTGAGGTGCGGGTTCGACTCCCGCCTGGGGCACGACTTTTGCCCACAACTCAGCATTCTTGTGATAACATTCGGAACGCGTACTGCGGCGTTAAACAGCAGTTATCATAACAAAACAGCTTCAAAAACATCTAAAGCCTTAGGCCTCGCGGTTTCATGCCGATATCCCACCGATTACGGCTGACCGGCTCCACCGCAAACATAACTGTGAGTGCTGATAGGCTACGGCATATAAAGCCGTCCAAGCTGAGAGGGTTAAAAGCGGCCCTGCGTGTGGCGTAATGGCATACGGATAGCGCACACTCGCCCGGAAAGCGTGAGGTGCGGGTTCGACTCCCGCCTGGGGCACGACTTTTGCCCACAACTCAGCATTCTTGTGATAACATTCGGAACGCGTACTGCGGCGTTAAACAGCAGTTATCATAACAAAAACGCTTCAAAAACATCTAAAGCCCTTAGGCTCGCGGTGTTCATGGGCACGACTATCCCACCGAATTACCGGCTGCACCCAGGCTCACCAAAATAAACGTGTGAGTGCTGATAGGCTACGGCATAAAAGCCGTCAAGCTGAGAGGGTAAAAGCGGCCCTGGTGGCGTAACGGATAGCGCACTCGCCCGGAAAGCGTGAGGTGCGGGTTCGACTTCCCCGCCTGGGGCACGACTTTTGCCCACAACTCAGCATTCTTGTGATAACATTCGGAACGCGTACTGCGGCGTTAAACAGCAGTCTATCACTAACACACTAACAGCTTCAAAAACATCTAAAGCCTTAGGCCTCGCGGTTTCATGCCGATATCCCACCGATTACGGCTGACCGGCTCACCAAAATAAACGTGTGAGTGCTGATAGGCTACGGCATAAAAGCCGTCAAGCTGAGAGGAGTAAAGGGCCCCGGCCTGGTCGGCGTAATGGCATAAGCGCAGCTCGGCCACGGAAAGCGTGAGGTGGCGGGATCTCGACTTCCCTATCTCCCGCCTGGGCACCGACTTTATTGCCCACGAACATCAGCATTTCTTGTGATAACATTCGGAACGCGTACTGCGGCGTTAAACAGCAGTTATCATAACAAAACAGCTTCAAAACATCTAAAGCCTTAGGCCTCGCGGTTTCATGCCGATATCCCACCGATTACGGCTGACCGGCTCACCAAAATAAACGCAGATGGTGATGTGCTCGATAGCGCTCACGCGCATAAAAGCCATGTCAAGCTGAGAGGCGTAAAGAGCGGCCCTGGTGGCGTAAATGGACTAGCGGCACTCGCCCCTCCACTGTGGGCTCGGACCGGAAACGTGTCTCGGAATCTCCCGAGGAAAAGCGTGCAGGTGCGGCGTTCGAACTCCCCGCCTGGGGCACCGACTTGTTTTGCCCACAACCTCAGCATTCTTGTGATCTCATTTGAGTGTTAGTACTATGAACAGGAATTCCTCAACGGGCCTAGTCTGCTTGCTTCTCAGGGAACTTACACCCCTGGGCATTCTGTTGCTGCTGAGTCCTTGACTTCAGCATCTTTATTCGGTTCTCATAATGTGCTGGGTGTTCCCCCCCCCCCCCCCTTCCCCCACCACCGGTCTTTCTCTTGCACCACCTAATCAGGGGAGAATTGCGTCGAAAGGGGGATGTTTGTGTGGTCGGCCCGTAGGTAATGTATTCTAAAAAGCAAACACAACTCTGTGTTATAGAGCAGCGATTTCAATTATCAGTAATCCGTTAATATCAGATTCCTCATGATCTCGACACGAGCATCGATCTCAGCGCCATATCTGAAGTAGAATCATCTATTGACAACAACATGACTCAAGCACTCTCATGTTACTGGTAGGTTACAGCCAAAACGGCAGCTGTTTTCTAGTTCAAATCACATTTCCCACGAAGGCTGATGTTTTCTGTTAAGGAAGCGAAAACATCGGTCTTCGTGGGAAATAAAAGGCCAGCAGAAAGAGGTACAGAAAGTTGTGTTGTAGTGTTTCTGGGATGCACCATGTACCCTACCCCCTTCTTTTAACATCCTTCAAAATCGTAATATCTTTGCTATTTAGCCTACAGAATGGCAGGTGCCAGCTCGTGTGGAATTCTGTAATGTCATCTTTCCACATGGGTCTGGTAAAAGTCCAAGAGACCTCGCAGGGATTATAGGACTTAAAGGCAGTTGGCACGATGGTTTCCTACTTAGCCTAAAATGCTAGTAGGGCGCTGTATAGTGGGGAAATGGCGAAAGAACGGAGTGAAACGGTCAAAATCCTGCCGTTCTCAGTGACTTGAAAATCGATTTCGGACGAGTTTCCCGTAGGCATCTTACCAATCACCGCTACCGAAGATACGGCTGCTGTACCCATATATGCATGCAGCATCACGGCCGCTTCATACCAATCCCTTCGCTTCATAATTTGCTTAGCAAATGAATGAATACGAGCGTCCATTTGTGGGCGGGCGGGCGTGGCGGGCGTTTGGGACGTAAGTTGTGGCTTGATAGGCCCTTATAAGGGCACCCTCTCTGGAGAAACTGCTATGGCAGCGCCTGCTCCAGGGTTGCGCGAATTCTGTCCTGGGCCAGGAGTATTGATCCTAGCGTCTTGGGCAATTAATCGGTGCGCCAACTGCCTTTAGCTTGTTGTGAGCCAGGTATTATGACGGACTCGCAGATATATAAGCAGCGCTACTTGCTACAATTCCACGTGCTCCATCACTTAGATAGAGCTTTCCGAGCAAATTCGAATCTTTCTTACTTCCATAGAGAAGGTTGTTAGTAGATCGAGTTGTTCCTACGCTCGAAAATGTTTCGAGGTAAAACACCTGATTCGCTTATTTCTCAAGACCTGCACAGCTATAGTCGTTTTCAGCGATGACGCGAGAGCTGCATTTGGCGCAGCACACGTATTTCGGCAACAAGTGTTGTCGCCTACGGACTGCCACTCAACAATGGGTGGAGAACGGCGGAGCGGGGCTGTGCGCCAAGACGCAGCACGTCTGGCGTCTGGCAAGTGAAGACAACTGTATAGTGAGTACAATTACAGCGTATGTTCTTTAAGTTTTTGTTGGCTCAATTCATTCAAGAAGATCGAATGTGTCGCCTCTTCAGGAGTGCGGTACTGATGGGCTTGTCATGGCTTAACCGCTCAATATTGGCATTAGCATCATGACTGGTCTGCTTTTTCGTTACTTTTCATCTCCTACCACATGTTTGCAAATATCCTTCACTTTTTTAGTAGAAGTGTCCTGATTACCAAGAAACTCGGAGACTGTGAAAGATGTGGAATCATATATGGGTGTATAGGAAACGTTTTACACCTCCTTGGAAACTACGATGAAGCGATTGTCTTCCACTACTGGGTAAGAAAATTGAAGTGAATAGATAGACAAAGCCTCCGTGAATAGCCACTACCGTAGCACTCACCTCCAAAAAAAAATATATATATCCCACATAGCGACTCTGTGAGTGGGTTTAATTGGCTCGCAGTAGCAAGCCAGCTTTATCGTCCTCGATTTGGGACAAGAAGGGAGAAATTTTGAAATGCTACACTAAATCATAAAAAGTTTCTTTTACAGCGACTGAAAGCTGCTCGTCGATTTAGTTGGAGCTAAAGGCAGATGTAATCGTGCGCATAACAGAACATTGGCAACGGAATATGCTAGTTTTGTCAGGCAGTATGAACAAAGCAATCAGCTGTACAAGTGGTAAGTTACCGAATCAAAGTGATTTTTGTTGTGGGACCGGCTGCTTGACGAGGCAGATAAAAGTTGTATAGTCGCGTCTTTGCAAAAATTCGCAAAAATGCTGAGTTGTGACAGGACTTGACGCTGGGCGGTTGGGAGACTGAAAACCAACATAATCTCAGCCCTCAGGGCCGTAAGCGATTGAGGGAGTCCCCTTGGAAACTAGCAGCAACACATCGGGCATGGAGTGCAAGTGCTTGCAAGTGCGAAAAATTGCACCTTGCGGCCCATCGCAGGCACAAAAAGACACCGCCCTATATTCTGACGCAGTGCCCTCTCCAACTAGCAGCTGTCGAGTTTTGGTGCAGCGCCGCCATGGATACAAGTGTCCCTTTTAACTTCCTCACTCAGCGCATTACCATCACCCTGTATGTACAACTCTCTCGACGGCTATCTTTCAGTGAAGCGAAACTAGTGGCAATTCATATGAATGACGTCCAACGAGAAGAACGATGTAAGCAGTTCATCAGACATATTTCTGAAATCGCTTCCGAACGGGAAATAATTGATTGATTTATAAATAGAAATAAGTTCCAGCGAATAAGAAAGAAACATTGTAATTGACCGGTTGTCCTTATTCCCCCGTATTCAATAAAGTTGTGTTTTGAAAACAGTCATTGTGCGCCTTAGTTTGCTTCTAGGCGAGACGTGCTTTCTGACAATATGTATGGTTTTGTGTTCAACCGCGTCTCAAGTCGGATGGACCATTTAGAGGGACGGCTGAGGGCTAAGGCTGCGTTTATACTTTGCGGCAGCGTAGCGTAGCGCTTCCAGCGTACGCCAGCGGCAGTGCCGGGGAGAGGATGCATATCGATCTAGCGTTCCCAGCGTCACCAGCGTCACGCTAGCGTACGCCAGCGTTTCTCCAGCGTTTCACCAGCGTTTTGCTAGCGTTTGCAGCGGCAGGGGAGTAGAGACTATGGGAGAGCTGGAGGGTACAAAACACATCGATTGCGCGTCTCTCACTCGCCCTTAGTCTCTACAATACACATCGCTTCTGCGTCTCCGACGGCCACATAGTCTCTACTATACACATCGATTCCGCGTCTCTGACGGCCACATAGTCTCTACTATACACATCGATTCCGCGTCTCTCACGGCCACATAGTCTCTACTCCCTGCCGCTGCAAGCGCTAGCAAAACGCTGGTGCCGCTGGAGAAACGCTCGAGAAACGCTGGTGAAGCTAGATCGATAGCTATGCTTCCCGTGCCCTCGCTACGCCAGCGTGCGCTAGCGGCACGCTAGCGCACGCTGGCGTGCCGCTAGCGTACGCTGGTGACGCTGGTGAAGCTAGATCGATATCTATCCTTTCCCCGGCACTGCCGCTGGCGTACGCTGGAAGCGCTACGCTACGCTGCCGCAAAGTATAAACGCAGCCTAACGAACGC
>MU952787.1:0-10241 GCA_036418165.1 Cooperia oncophora | reverse complement strand
TCATCACATAGCCCGTCGTTAGTAGGTGAGTCAAACTAATTGCTGGGCAGAAATAGATCGAAGGCGGACACACCACATCAAAGACTAGAGTCCCTACACTTCATTCCGATGTTGTTTTGAAGCAATTCATCAACGAAATGCTCATTTGAACCACACCTCGAAAATAACGTTCCATCCTGCTTCTCCTACGAATGATGACAAAATTTCCCCCAAGGAAACTGCGAAGGCAGCAAAACACAGAAAACACTGCAGTATGAGCCAAAAGTTGGAGTTTAAGCAAAAAACATTGACGGAGATGGCCAAGTCCGACTAGAAAAAAATGACAAGTCCATGATGAAATCATTGTGGAATAGTAGTTATCAAAAGTAACGGTTGAATAACGGTAGCGCCCTCGTCCGGAAAGCATGAGGTAGGGCCGGTCTGAAGTCAAGGCTTTGTCCGTTTCTCAGGATTCTTGTATAAGTACTGAAGATTTCTCGGGTGGAGGTGGAAAGAGATGCAGCCCCATTTGTTTGACAAGGCAAGCTGTAAGGGAGCTCCAGCTAGATTATCATGTCTTCCATATGGGACAGGTCATTAACTGTTCCTCGAAAAGAAAAAACTCTGGTTTACATGGCGTCTAGCACTCGGTTCGCCCTGATTCCTTTGGATTTGTCACACACACATTCAAATGCTTATAGTATATCCATATTCAAGATCGAATACATGGCGCAATTCCGTAGCACATTGGCATGTGGATGATTTCACTACATGACCACAAGTTTCAAAATAGAGTACGATACCACCCCTGAAGTATTAATCCGTCGCAAACTTTCTGTTTGCAAAGGCTAGGGGTGGTATTGTACGTTTTCTGCAAAGTAACTTCACGTACCGTCTACCTACCACTACCGTCCGTGGACCGACTTTTGCCTCATAACTCAGCATTCTCGTGATAACTTCAAATAGTTGAGAACTTATACCACTCACAACCCTTCCAAATCCCTTTTCTCAGAGCACTTAGGAAAATGCACTTGCTTTTCCCACGGCGGCCTCCCGTCTATGACGCATATCGTGCAAAACAACCCCTAATTACCGAAGCTTCTACCCACGTATGACCATAATTTCCTCCAAATGGTGATATATTGATTAGATTCTTCTTAAAGAAAAGGGCATACAATGAATAATTGCGATACTTTAGAAGGCCGGTTTCCGACGAAAAATATTCGATTTGATAATTTCTGACCTGTAGTTTCCTGAGAAATGGCCACGGTGTGAGGTGAGCAATTTTATTAGCTGACAGTCGGAGAGATTCGACGTTTGGTGGTAGGTAAGAAGGTTTCACGGTCTCGATTTCGTTGTTGGAGAGGTCGACGTACCGCAAGGAGGTCAGAGCACTCATATCGGGCATGTACCTAGAAAGAGGTAATTGCAAATGTGGAGATGCTCAAACCATGTGGAGTGTTGTAGCTAAGAACGGAGATGTCAAGCATGTTGCAGAAAACGATGAGATCACTTGGCACTACACCTCTCGCCTGTGAAAACCTCATTTTACTGCCTTCGGCAGAACTCTTCGTAATCTCAGTAGAAACAGAATTTCGATTCTCAACTAAGGCTGTCAAAAATACTGTGGTCGAAAAGTCACTGAAAGAGAAATTAGTCGATTTCTTGAAGTTTTTTTGCATGATTGGTTTCAAGTTTGTAACTTATTGTGTATGAAATATCTTTTTGTGTTGCTCTTTAATAACCACTCTTCATTTGGAGTGGTTATTAAAGTGAAGATTGTGATGGGGTGAAAAATTGTGTTTTATGGAAGACCGTGGGTGAAATTCCGAACCCTTATACAATAAATCGTTCCTCTTCGCAATTACACTTTCTCAGCCATCTATGTCGCTTTCTAAAGATATACAACTCAGAAATCAAAATAGGACCGAAAAAGTTTTACCAACTTTAGGACTCCAAAAACCCGTTCCTGTTCCTGTTTGAACAAATGAATTAAATTTGGAAAGTTGTTCGATATCGAGAAAAGTTACCTTCCAAGTGGTTTTCATTTTATAAGGGTTTCTTTCTAGGATTTCCGATTCGAAATTCGGGTTCATAACCTTCCCACTAACCTTACACTATGGGGCGGAATATGAAACGCAGAAATATACCTCATTTATTGTGATCAATGCTGTTCAACGGGAACATAAATTCGCTGACATTCCGAAACTGACACATTTGCTTTTTTTAATTATGGTTGTCGAAGATGATATAGTGGGTGGGACTGGCCGCTTTTCACGCGTGCGGTCTGGTTTTAATCCCAAGTCGACCACCCAGCCAACCGATCTTTCTAGCGCGGAGACGATAAAGGGTACCATATTCATTTGAGAGGATAACGTCGCTAATTTGCACATCGGTACCAGCTCCCCCCTCACCCACCCAAGTCATCGCATAAAGCGTATCTTATCCAATAAGCCACTGCAAGTTTGAATAGAAGTGTGCAGAATGCGTGCCGCATAACAAAATGGACCAATCGACGGCGAGAGATCAAGCTTTTAAGTTAATGGGAGCATAGGAGGATGCGTGCGTGGGAAATTCCTAATGAGCATCTACAGGGGGAACCGGTTTCATGTTATAAGAAACTTTAATATGTGAAAAATGCTTCGAGACTGAAACACAATTGTCATTGGAGCTGTCGATAAGAACCCGCACAAAATTATACCACCGCACAGAATTCGTAATAATTTTCGCTGCAGTGGCATAGGAGGATTAAAGTTTTGGTATAGCTCAGCCTTGTGCACTAATTCATTTCAAAATAAATGGTTGAGTTGATTTGCTGCCTAGAGGTGAGTTAACGCAGGCTGTTAGTTATGTGAAGATTGTTGGAAGTATCCACAGGGACGAATGGCTGGGAGACTGAGATGGACTAAACATCGCCTTTCCAGTAGCCTCCACTACGCGCGTTACCGTACACTATGTGTTGACTATAGAAGAAAATCATGCTACCTGCACGGTTAGTGTATAGACTCACTCACCCATGTATTCCCACCTAAGTATAATGTGGTTTTCATTCCTCCCGTTGGTCTTCTGCGCTATGACAAGAAGTAAAGTAAATGTAAAGGTAATTTCGGCGCAGTTTTGGTCGACGGGAGGGAGCATTGTTGCTTTCCATAGATGTGTCGGGGACCCATTCTAGGCATGCTGGTTTGTCTCGGAGATGACACGTTTTAGGTAACGGGCTTAGGGGACGATCTCACTTTCAGCTCACAGAGTTTCACAAGTGTTTTACCAAGAGGTGAGATTTGTGAACAGGAATTAGGAAGCAATGATAATAGGAAATGCCCCCCCGTCGACAAAACAGGCGCGGTAATTCTTTGAATGACAAAAGGACCTTTCCAAGTTATGCCTTCGAGATGGCCGGGTTCACAGTGCCAAAACCTTTTACTATACAGATAGCCTTTTACCGGATTTATTACATCTTACCTCCTTGGCAGCCAAGATACTACCTCCACCTCCTGGGCGCACGCCCTGCCTCCGCCACTACTTACCACGATGTGCACAATGCGGGTGATGTTGAATGTGTGGTGTTTTTGAGAGAAGGTTTGAACTCCCTCCTGTTGACAAAAGAGGCTTCTAAATTCGTGCCTGTAACCCAAGTAAGGATCTCTGGCTTAACGTGGCTATGATGTGACGAGGGGAAGAAAAACTAGCCTAAAAGGCCTGATTTAATGGGTGTCGGCGAAGAACGACCAGATGGGTGATACCATATTTTTCGAAGCCAAGGAAGGGACGAGGAGAATCACTAATTGTTTATAGGCAACACTTCCAAATGGCTAACCGAAGATGATCCTTGTCATGTGCGAGGTGAAGGGCTCCACAGCTGCATAGCGTGCCACGTTCTCTTCCCAAAGCACGTGAGCATGTCTTGGAGGGTTACAGATTTACCCGCCGTAATTGTTCGAAAAAAAACGAAAAAAGCGCGGGATTACGCTTTTTTCGTTTTTTCGCTGTAACTCAATTTGGGTATCCCTTTCTCATATGGAATCCTATACCGTTAGACTCAGCTCGTCGAGCTCTATGAGTTGGCATCCAAAAAAATTAAAAAAGTTGAAAAATGAACTCTGCTCCTGGTCGAAGTACCTGAGGACACTCGTTAGCGAGCGAGTCTCGCTATAATTGTAACCAGAGGGTAATCGTTGGAAATCAAATCATCCAGAATTCAAATAGCGTACTGTATGACCTACAGATTGATTAGAAATCGGATAGTTGGAATTTTTCTAAAATTTGTTGCTGATGTAACGGTCGTCAATTTTTCTGAAATTGGCCAGGTTTGCGAGTGTCGTTTTCCTACGAGTTACAGCGAAAAAACGAAAAAAGCGTAGATCCGCGCTTTTTTCGTTTTTTTTCGAACAATTACGGCGGGTATTGTAGTGATACCTGAGTACCGTCTTCAGAATCTTCCGACACTAATCCTCAACGTGCAGGTGGCGCGTCGATTACCGGAAATCCCGCATGAGACATGGCGGCTGTTACCATAGAGAACAACAGGCGAGTGAGAGAACTGCAGACAACTGCGGTGCGCTTGGGCTATGGTTTAGGGGTCTGTCTAGGTTGGCGGCTTCGGGACGGGCGGAGCAGAGAATGAGGACTGCTACCGTATGTAGCTTCCCTTCTACTGTTGCCTTGGCTCTTTTGAGCGGAGAAAAAGGCACAAACAGTTGCGGGAAAGTAAGTCTCCGCCACATGGCACAAACAACGCGTCCTTTGGAGGTTAAGTACAAGTTGGTCTTCAGCTTCAGAGCGCAAAGACATTTTGAGCTGAACCTCACAGTGAATTGAATCTGCTCAACTTGTAGGGCAAATCCATTCAAGAACCTGAGGACAGCTTACTAGGTATCAGGGTTGTAAAGGCAATGGGATCAACGTCTGAGTTTTTTGTTTCCTATGAAGGCTGCTGGGTGGAATAATGAAAGCGATCTGACATTTGAGAGGAACATTCTTCAAGGCCGCAGTTCTACGCTTGAGGTGAATCAGCCGCCCCAAGCCACTAGGCCTATTTGGAACATTACAGAGATGGGATGAGTGAGGAGCTTTCTGTGAGAAGCAGACTTAAACGTCGGTTGTAAGGGGAGGACATCAAACGTGGTTGAGGCAACTCTTTCACAATAACAATACCAATACGCATGACTACAACAGGCTACTGTTCCAAGTGATCCGTCAAAGGCAATCTGTACCAGATTTGGTGAAAAACTATTAGGTCATTCCATTCAAAAGTGCCGTGACATATAGAGGAGTGGCAGAAAAGCAAAGGGGGATAGGGCACAGAGGAGCGACCCTTCCAATTCTGGAGCTATACCTCTAGCTGTCCTGTACTCTGTGAAATTTGGCGAACATACCCACAGAGGAAGTTGTCGAGAAATCGAAAAGAAGCCGAGTGGTGAAAATCAGCGCCGGATTTTCAAATCAGACGTCATAAGAGGGCAAGCGCGCTGGCTCAAACTTCGCCGGCGGCCGGCAGTAATTTGTGTGAATGGAGTTCTAAATACAAGGTGGATGGTTTTGGTCAGTGAGCCCGAAGAAGAGAAAGGGAAAAATTTTGTTTGTGGTGGGATGCGTCCCTGTTAATGATTCATCTGCCACAAGAAAAGGGGGATGAGTCCAAGACAGGTGGATGTTCAGAGGCTGGCCTTGTCCGAAGCGTTTACCCGCTTGGAGTTGGACATTCAAGCTGCAAATGCTTGCCCGAGTTATGTCCGTAAAACAGAGGATTGGTCAAGAGGGTAGTGGCGCAGCATGTTGTCAACCTTAATTTTCTTGTTTAGAAAGCAACACAACGCAGTACCTATTCTCTGTCTCTAGCATGAGATCTCATTCCACGGCTGTGAAAACGCATCCCGGCCCTAGATAAAATGTGGGTGGTCTTGAACCCCGAGCCAAAACTCACAGTCGTCAATTTTGTATGAATGCAGATGAGAAGGGCCGCCCGGTTTCTACCATTGAGTGAGTTACGAGGGACAAGAGTGGATGATCATTATAGCGCAGGATCTTCTAGCTTGTGGGCTTTTTTAGCGGTTCTATTACCGAGAACAAATCGGTCGTGGGTCGTTGTATATTGCAGTTCTTCGATAAAACAGATCGACAAATGGCAGTGATTACCAACAGGCTACAGAAGGCCACAGTTGATGCGGTTCGTTAGCTTTGCCAGGAACCCAAAGTATTGTATTGTACAAGGCACAGTGCTGGGACAAAACAATTACTGAGACTGGGTTCAATACCTTTCATTCGCCGATATGAGCTGCATTCCAATGTTTTTGATTGTCCGAGAGTGCTCTTCGGGACGGCAACGTACAATGTTTTGTCATTCGCGCGAAAATGCATATCACACAGATTTATCGCACTCGTTTGAAATTGAGGTGCAAAGGTCTATAAGTTTCTTGGGCCACTGGGAGCAGATCATTGGAGAAAAAGGGATTTACGTAACTCAAAGCCGAAATATTATTTTTTTTATCTATTCTCCTCTTTGATTTATTCGGAAAAAAACCGACGGCGGAACTTTTTAAATGGGATGACCTGAATATATTTCCGTTCTCCGTAGCCAACGAACACATATGAAATGAAGCTGAATTGCCCACTTACCTGAGGGAGTTATGTGCAAGATTCAAGGTGGTTATGGACTTGGGTCCCGCACCGAATGTAATACTTCTCAGCTGGTTTCGAGACAGATCCAGTACACGAATATTGTCAAGTGAGGAGAGAGCCTGAAATCATTTCTATACTAAACCTTCTCACTCACTCAGCTGTCTTCAAAACAGTTCAGATTATTGAAGGGGTATTTGGGGAAATTTCATTGAGAGCCGATTTGACTTCTTTGAAGAAGTCTACAGGAGAGAAGGTTCTAAGTTCGTGGTGTAAATTGGTTGGGTAGCCCGAACATAGACTCGTTCAAGACAATTCGAGTAAGTTACCAAACAAGTCAAGGTCATTTTTTAATGGTTACAAAGCAAACTCGAAAGAAAAAAGCGGCTCTGGAAGGTTGGAAGTCCAGCTGACTCCAGTGGAATTTGATCCACTGGCCGTGATAGTGATAGTGGTAGCAGGTCTTCATGGTACGCATTGTTATATTGTTGTTGAAAACTATTTACAATTTCCAAATGCGAAATGGTATGTAGGCTCACTTTAAAGGCTCAAAGGCAGCGTCCGCGATCAACCAAAGTGAAAAACCCTCCAATGAAAACGAACGCGGAGTTCGCAACCATAGCGGATATCCCACTCTTGCGGCTCGAAATGTATTGATTGACGAGGGCGGAGTCAACAAGGCTGAGCTGACGCCTCCTTCCCTGTTAATCCCGCCCCGACTGGTTAACAGTTGTCAGTGCTTGCTGGCATTGATAAACGCTAAGTTTCTGGAGTTCCGAGGCGGCGATGTGTTGTATTTTGAGGAAACTCCCAAAGGTCTGCGAAAACCGTCCACATGCCTTAAATTTCGTAGGGTCTTATTTCACGCTCTTCCACACCTTTTTCCTACTTTTTTTGATTAGTGCTTCATTGGCCACCTGTTCTAACAAATTTGACCCCTGAGACCTGCCAAAGTCCATCGCGGGCGCTGTCTTTAAGTATCTAGGAGTTTTGGTTGGAAGATCCAAATTTCATTAGTGGTACATGCAGATTGCTAGACTTACCGCGCATTCGATCCGGGGTGAAATCTCATATATAGCCCTATCCGCTCATATCAATCAAGATCTGCTTCCATACCTCCTTGGTCGGTTAGTGAGCACTAGACTTGTCTGGGAGGGTGAACCTTGACGTGTACATCGTCTGGCACCCTGCAGCCGTTGTATAGGCCATATTGCACCCAAAAAACAAGGTGATTGATCAACGCTTGAAGCTTTGATTTAATCTTTTGCAAATGTGGAATTAGTTTTGCTGGTATGTTGGTGACGCTCAATGTCAGTGACTGGAAACCTGGGTCGGAGTTTGCATAAAAATTTCCAAATGAAATAACTAATTCGGGTTCACGTAAATCTCAGAGGGCCAGGTTTGAGACCGCTGAAACGGCTCACATTTGGGACGAACGGGCAGAGAATAACGTTTCCATGTAGCCCAATAGGCCAATCATCCTCTTTCCAGGCCACCGGAAGTGAAGCGCCAACTGGCGGCTGCTCGTCTTGAAAACAGGAAGTATAGGCTCCCATTTTGGGAGAAGAGCGTTTTCAGGGCTAGAAAATCTCAGAAATATTGCGTAGTGTTGGAGGGGCGCCTAAACTCCTTCTTGCAGACTTATAGGTAAAGTAGTGTTTTTACAGACTGACTTCCTTAAATTTTACTTTTTATAATGGAGCTGTTCCGCTGCTAGCTAAATGGGAAAATCTCATACGTGGCAAAATAATTCAGGCAATTTCTGGCTTTCGTTCCTATGCTTACACTAACATACTTTAACGTGGGCAGGGACAGAATATTGAATGCGAGGCCGAGATATAGCTACCGAGAATGATTTCATGAAAACCTATTTCCTAATTCTTGGCGAAGAGGCGAATTTTCCACAAAAGAATGCATTAGTTAAAACAGACTTTTCTTTTCGAGAGACTGCAACAACACTTAATAATCGTTGAAGAGAGGGAAAAGAATTATCAAGGAAAGTAATTCCAAAATATTTGACAGGCGGGTCTTTTGTTTCAGCTCAATTCTGCACTCCACTCTTTCTAAAGCGGCATCGTTTGGGGTGGTTTCAAGAGGAACGCGAAATCGGCCTCGCCTTCTGACGGACATATGGACCGCTATTTGAAACACTTCGATCAGAAGGGCAGGCATTTATTCGTGCGGGCTTTCAAGGGAAAGGCGGACGGGTCGTTGGAGCGCCGTTTGGAAACCACCGAAAGTGCTCGTCGATTGATGAGTAGGAAATGAAGGATGATAAAATTGATGATCAATTTTGGAGATGCGGCCCACGGCATTCAGTTTCTCTTTCAGAATCAGTTAAGCACGTAACCGGTCAGCACAATCGTATGTGCTGGCTAGTTGTGGTTCTTCCAGGTGTAGTTGTCTCAGTCATGCACGGTTCCTCTGCCGTTCATCGACTCTGCAGTAGTGAGATTGGTGTCCTTAGTGGACTTTGAGCTGCCAAGGTGTGGCTCAGACACTTCCTGTTTTTCCGCCGGTCATTAACTAACCTAATAGTAAGAGAGATTAACCAATCGGATCCTGTAAAGACGCCACGTCTCAGATAGGCCGGCATTTTTTGAGCTTTTTAGCTTCTGAGGCTTTTTTTCCAAGTGGTGCCACACCCGCTGTTGTTGACCATCCTCAGAACAACGACTGATGAAGATAGCGGCGACAGTTACCCTTTCAGTGACTGTGGGTACAAGTTTTGACACTGCTTCCCCTTTACTGCCCAACGCTTCAGAATTCAGGCCTTCTGATCGAATTGGTTTGAGGTGTACCTGGCAAGAACGTTCTCAAAACGTGCTTGGCTCCCCGACCATGGGTATCACATCGTTTGGAAGGGAAAAGCATGGCACACGGGCGCTAGCGCCATGTAGTTTTGGAGCCAGCGCCTGTAGCGGAAGCGTTTTCACGCATTGCTGACGTTATTCGTGTTCAGCGGGTCAACGTCACCTAGTACAAGAGCCCAGCCCAACCAAATCTACCCATGCTGACAAATTCCCATCAAAAACTAGCTGGAATCTGGAAAAGTGGACAGCTTCCAGCCGCTGTGCAAGCAAGGAAAAAATTAACTGCCCCATTGCTGTGTAATCGCTATCCCTATAATTTGCATTCCTACGGGTTAGACGAACGAGCCTTCGTTCAAACACCCTTTATTTTCAATGCCCTACTGGAAACTGTTCATAGTTTTCATGCTATGAAAATTATGAATTATATATGACATTGCAATGAAGTATCCTCGCAAAATAGAAAAGTAGACATGAAATGAGACGAACCTGCACGGAAATCTTCCTTATTCCACTGTTTTCAAGCCTCAATGTGTGCAAATAGCTGTAATTTCTTGGGAATCGATCGATTATTGGGAGAGAATTGTGGGCCAAGTTCAGCGAAATCACGTCCATGAAAA
The DNA here is from genome assembly GCA_036418165.1 of Cooperia oncophora. Classification (NCBI taxonomy): domain Eukaryota; kingdom Metazoa; phylum Nematoda; class Chromadorea; order Rhabditida; family Trichostrongylidae; genus Cooperia; species Cooperia oncophora. The sequence continues at coordinate 217 of MU952787.1, read as the reverse complement.
GTGAAGGCAATGCTGAGAGATTCAACGATGAGCAGTCTTGTGACGGTCGATTCGAGATCGAATAGCGCCTACAAGGCTGCTGCAGTTGCTGAGAATCGCTAGGAACGATGGCGGTTGCTGTCAGCACATCTGACGTTAGAAACCAGAAGATGTGGATCATCTTCACGATTACATTATCGATCAGTAGAGGTCAGAAGCGGGTGGTAGATGGCCGTGG
>MU952780.1:0-17994 GCA_036418165.1 Cooperia oncophora | reverse complement strand
GAGGCAAACTTTTCTTCAGGCAAGCTCAGGTGAGAACTGAAGTAGTAGTGACGGCAAAACCACTTTTTGCCACGTTTGCGCAGGAAGCAAAAAAGTTAAGCTCAGCAGGGATTCGATCCCACGACCTGTTGCGTGGTAAATGCGGTGGAAAAAGCCCCATAACTCCGTTCAGAGAATCGTTCCGCAAAAACGGAGGGTAGATTTGGATTCAGCGGCTCAAGACACGTCCACATGTGTACATCTCATTGCAAATGGCCGGATCGACCTGTTGGGGTTCCCTTGTAAGTTATGTCCTTTCAAAGGGGAGAAACTCGCGTTCGTCAAAACTTTCAGGATTTTCACGACAGGCGAAAATTTGCTATAATTGAGCTACAGCAAGGCTGTTCAGCTCATTCTTTGAGAGAACCTCCTAATTTTCAATGCCATGTAGACATCCGTTCTATATTAGGTGTGAGCAAATTTGTCGCCATTCAAAGATGTAAGAGCGGGTTAGCCTTAAATCCTCGATCCTCCTTATTGGCCAGGAGCCGCCATGCAAGTTAATAGGAAAGTAGCGTATTTGTTATAGAGCCTGGCCTTTCTGAGACATCTTTCGTAGACCGGCTTAGCCACTCTGCGAAAGATAGTTTCTGAATGAGTTATACCGTTTTAAAAATATTATCTGGACGCAATGGGCCGCAAGGCTCTATTCTCAATACGCAATTCGCATAACACACAACATTTACAGCTACATCCTGACAAACAGAGCAGATGCCTAAAAACATCACAGTCACCAAGAGGCAGGTCGTACGGACACCCCTTTCTAGAAGGGAGGGGGTGTCGTAACAAGCAAAAGATTTTCCGCGGCGTGATGCTCGACCCTGCTCCGCCGCAGAAATACTGAATCAAAAACCGATATAACTAAAGTTTAGTTTTTTAACACGGCACATCATTGGTTGGGGATTTTAGTCGAGTCTGTACGACCTCTTCCCTTCCCCCCCCCCCTTTCCGGCCCTCTGTCCCTCCTCATCGAATCGATCCCCTGAACGGACGGGTATATAGTACGCATGAAACAGGAAAATTCAAAATCACAAAAAGTCAACCACCGCTCCTACAACGCCAAAACGTAAATACGACCCCCCCCCTCCCAACAATGACCAAGTACGACCCCCCCCCCTTTACAACGTCCGTGAAGCGAGAAAAATCAACTATCAAAATAAATTTTTCCCAGCCCAAATACGACCCCCCCCTATTGGGGATTCCCCAACAACAATGTGCCCTGGTTTTTAGACAGAGTGATTGATCCTCCATCGATTTTCATATAAAAAAGAACGATATATTGCCACTTCCTGGAAGAATATGATGATGTGAGTGTGGAGTTCGATCTGAGCGGATTTTAGCTCACTCTGGAGAGAAAATGGATGTGGCGAGTTGCAGGTTGAATCCTCTTTTATTGAGAAAATCTATTCAACATTTGGCAAAGCAATAAGAATCAACATTGAATTGACCAAGTATGCTATATCTGCGATGACTCGTCTCTTTTCCGTTTCTTGCTGTAACTCGGTGGTAGCGATGGGATCAGTACTGGATCGCATGGCAGAGGACGTTCCTGAAGAAGCAATTACTTGGAGAAATCAGTTGAAATGATTTTCTCATTAAGGTGATTTCTTTTCTCTAGAGAACCCTCTACAAGATCACTCTTGATACGAGATGCTCAAATTCTCAGTTTTCACTGCCTCTGTACTTGCAAGCTAGTCTGTTCTGCACAGAATTTCGCCACTAGAACAAAGCTCTTAAAAATGGTAAAGAAGGCCCGGATTGTAATTTGAATAATTGGAATTTTGACCACCTGCCAAACAAATGTATGGCTAACCCCAGCACGATAGGTAGATCGGCGTCCCTCGATAGATCGTGCGATCTGGTGTATAAAAGGCTGACTGTCATATAGAAGCGCTCTCCTACTTGCTGCCTGCCTGCCTTCAACTCGCCACCGTTCCTTGCGTACACGACGCTGTCACTGGGAACACGATTCCCCTACTCGTGTCAAATATACTGTGTTGCGGTGTTGTACATTTTACAGATCGAATTCTTCATTCAATCTGTTTACAGCGCATAGTAAAAAATAGTCTTTCATAGTATACAAAAGATGAGCTCTGGAAGTGAACGTCTTATCCTTACAAGGGAACCCCAACAGGTCGATCCGGCCATTTGCAATGAGATGTATATATATGGACGTGTCTTGAGCCGCTGAATCCAAATCTGCCCTCCGAATTTGCGGAACGATTCTCTGAAGGGAGTTACGGACCATTTAATCTTTGCTCTGTTTGCACAAGTTGAGAAGGATAACTGCATGCGGCAAGCGGCCGATGGCCTAGTGGATAAGCGCACTGCTTCAGAGACACGAGGTCGCATGTTGGAATCCTTGACTCTTGAAATTTTTGCTTTTGTTTAAAACACTTGATATGAGCCTCCAAAAAACTTCTGTTTGGCCATTTTACCTAGTTTTTTGATTATTTGCCAACGGAAGGCGGCGCGATTCTCGGTGGTGGTCCCTTTTGAAAACTTTTATTAAGCGGTACTCGCTGTTCATGGAAGTGAGAGAGCGGTTCCATTTAGCCGACGAGCGGTACAACGAGATCGCTTTGTCTACCTTCGTTGCAGTATCTCCGTTGATCAGCATCGTATACCACACTGTTCAATGAAAAGCCCACCTTCTCCTTCGAAATCACGATATCGCCAACAACAAAAGAGTCTTCCTGTTGCGCCTTTCAAGCTTGTCGCACTCCTCGTCCTCTGGACTCTATAGGAGGATCGTCAACATCCATTTCCACATAGTCCTCCTCGTCGATTATTAATTTGTCGTATACGGCGTCTCGCAAGATAGACCCAAAGCTGTCTATTACTCTCCGCTCCTTCCGAGATGGTAGGCGTGTTATTTCACAGGAACCGAAGTCCCTCAACAGATACGCCAGTACCAGCTTTGGGCAAAACATCTCGACAGAACAAGAAAGCAACCGCGATTTCTTTGTGCGGAATGCCACGTGTCGGTAGATCACAATCACGAGGGCTGATCATATCGGATAATTCTGCAAGCGTAGACAGAATATTGTTCAAAATCAAAAACAAAATTCTAGTACTGCTTCCCCTCCGGAGTGGTGGAGAACATCAAATTTTTCAAAAGGAACCACAAATGGAGAATCGCCGCCTTCCGTTGGCAAATAATCAAAAAACTAGGTAAAATGGCCAAACAGAAGTTTTTTGGGGGCTCATATCAAGTGTTTTGAACAAAGCAAAAAGTTCCAAGAGTCAAGGACTCCAGCACGCGTTCGCGTGCCTCTGAAGCACTTATCCACTAGGCCATGGGCCGCTTGCCAGCAGTTATCCTTTTCAACTTGTCGGAGCAAAACAAAGATTAAATGGTCCGTAACTCCCTTCAGAGAATCGTTCCGCAAATTCGGAGGGCAGATTTGGATTCAGCGGCTCAAGACACGTCCATATTATACATCTCATTGCAAATGGCCGGATCGACCTGTTGGGGTTCCCTTGTTAGTGAAATGCTGTCTTACTGCTAATACAGTAATTCTCGAGGGTGTTATTCAAGGAGTGACAAGCTCCTATCGACATTATAGTGATTCGCCCATTGGTTGTAAAAAAATCAGCTCTTTCTACTTGGCGTTGAATATCAAGAGCTCACCGTAAAGAATGGATGTGCTAGAGCGTCAGCAGCGCTAATTCTTTTCTTGGGATCATACATGAACAAGGCGTTCAACAGATCTACAGCTGACGGGGATGCTGACTCGAAAACCACCTAAAAATGCTACTTAGTAACTTTCATCGATTTACTACATGGCAGCTCACACGTACAGTTTATAACATCGTAACCAATCGGGGCGGTCAGAGCAGTGCAGCATGATCCTGCCTTCGGCTGCTTTGCTCTTGTCTACGGACAACTTGAACTCAAGTCCCTTTAAACGCGTCGATCTTCTCTTTTGTCTCTGCACTCTATCGCCCGCATGGCACTCTAACCGTTGTGACTCCGCAAGTATCCGTCTGCGTGACAGGGTTTCGTAACAGGACCATGCAGTTCAAGATGTCACGTAAGGCTTCGTTTATACTTTGCGGCAGCGTATGCGTAGGCGTTTCACTAGCGTTTCGCTAGCGTTTGCCAGCGGCGGGCTAGAGAGTATAGAAGAATATAAAAATACTCGGCAGCGCTAGAGGGTATAGAAGAGTAGGAGAGTACAAAATACTCGGCGGCGCTAGAGAGTATAGAAGAGTAGGAGAGTACAGAATACTCTCCTACTATCCCATAGTCTCTACTCCCTGCCGCTGCAAGCGCTAGCGAAACGCTAGTGAAACGCTCGTGAAACGCTGGGAGCGCTAGATCGATAGCTATACATCCCGTGCCCTCGCTACGCTAGCGTACGCTGGTGACGCTGGGAACGCTAGATCGATATCTATCCTTTCCCCGACACTGCCGCTGGCGTACGCTGGAAGCTTACGCTGCCGCAAAGTATAAACGCAGCCCAACCGCCTTGCTCTACCAATGGTGATCGAGTAGTGATCGATTTAAGAAGAAAACAGCCAGTGGTGGGAACGCTGCAGGTGGATACCGACTGATTGCGACCCGACTGGTTCCGGTGATGTAAACAGAGTACGACAGGCATACTGAGAAATCTCTGATCAAAGAAGAAGAGAAAAATGAAAGAGACCTTAACATTGTTGAAGGGCTGCGTTTTCAATGTGAAGTTCTCCAATAATGGCATCGTATCTAGTTCAGCCCAGATTTTCGTTGTTGGTGTACCGAGAAGTCCAATTATTTTGTCGATCTGCAGTACATTAACCATTAATTCATGGAGAAATTCTAAAATTCTACTTTGCCGAGCAATCTTTCGATTTATCGTTACACCCTAGCATCTTTTGCCCTAAATTTCCACCAATGAAGCATTTCAAACCAGAAAAAGAAACAAAAGCGAAACACGCATCACATTTAATTGGGCACATAGAGCAACGCCAACTTTATTTTCAAATTATCCCATATTTTGGTTTTTTTGACACAAAAACCGAACGGTACATTTTACACATGTTGAGTAACGCGAATGCTACACTGGTATAAGTACATATATCTCTTCAATTCAATTATTTTGTGTCCTCGTCCAAAAAAGAAGCTTAACGATCTGGGACCATGCTGATCATTTTGGCTGTCTAACTCTCAATGTTGACAGGTATATCCACTGCTGGCAAGGCCAGCAACTGCCATTGACAAGGGAGGTCGTTCAGGGCGTGGTGCGCTTTTCGAAAACGGTTTTTTGCATATTGTAGGGGCTCATGCAAGGACCTGAAAAGTGTGCTTCATTTTCGCTGCGCGCTTCCAGGAAAGGTAAAAAACGAGTGAAAAGAAATCTTTGGAATCTGCTTCGTTCTGGGCCTCTATACGGCGTAGGTCACTTGCAACTTTGACCAGTTGCTGAGTGGGGGGGTCCTTATAAAGGGCTAGCAAGGGCTTGAATCGAAACGAAAAATCGCCGCAAGTGAGCTTCCAACTTGGGTCACGTGCTCAAGGGTAAACGGCTTCTTGCAATGGTTTCATCAACGATAAGAGCGCTTCCCAAAATCGAGCACGGATGGCCTAGCGGATAGAGTGGAGGTTTCGCAATCGGACAGTGAGGGTGGGGTTGATGGTTCGGCTCCCCTTGCGTCGTGGCTTTTTGCATTTTTTAGATTTCGCTGTTCTCGCTTCCATTTGTGTCTGCGCATGAATATAACTCGGATATTTGCCATTTATGGGCACATTCTGAGTAGCTATACCTCATGAGTCAGTGCTATTCAACTATTTCGATTTTCACGCACCATTGAACAGGATTGTTGCTGAACGTTGATCTTCATAGGCTACACAGTATATCTGATCGCGAATATGTAACTTGTGTGGTGTCAATTATAGCCAATTTGGGGCCACATCTTCTTTCCACTGAATTCGTTATGTACACCAATATAGGGAACGTTCAGCGCTATTCTGTCGCCAAATTGCGTGGACGCCAAGAATAGGTGTTATATTTGTGATCAGGGCCACTGATTACCACTAAAAACGAATTTTTGGGTAAAACAATTGTTTTGACCTTCTTGGGTTTGCTTATTGGGTTGTCCGGGGTCCGTAGCGTCAACGATACGTCATCGCTGTTACGAAGATGTGAAACTCCGCTCACACTGCCGACCAAATGGTCGGTCACCTACAACCCGAAAAAGTCAAAAAAATTTTTCGCTCAAAACTTGCTCCTAGGGTAATCGACAGTCCTGATCACGATTCTAGACTTTATTTTCGGTTCCAGTGCCATCTGGCACCGGCATAGCGCCGAAGAGCTGAGTCTGTGCATACTAACGAATTCGAACGAAAAAGCAGTTTTGCTCCATAAAAGTAGGATTGTTCAGTTTATCGTGAATGTTTTTGTTAGGACCAATTATTTAGACAAACATGGATCCAAAAAATGAAAAATTGTAGAAAAGCAAAATTTTGTCCTCGGTGGGATCCGAACCATCGACCTATTTTTTACGTTTTTTTTTATTCGTAGAAGCGCGCAGCGAAAATGAACCTCAGTTTTCTGGTCCTCGTATGTGCCCCTACAATATGCACAAGACCATTTTGAAAAAGCTCACCACGCCCTGAACGACCTCCCTTGTGAGTTCATTGCGTCGATACTTACACTCATCCTTACTGATCCCTACAAATGATAGGGCGTGTGACGGGAGCATGGCTTGTAGCGCGTCCAGATCAATTTCCCCATGGCTGTAACGGGCTCAGGATGGTACCATTGATGAAAAAAAGGTGCGGTACTGCGCTGTAATCCGCGCCGCGTCGCATGCCCTATTGTTTGCATGAATCATGACTACACGGGCCACGGGCTCAATACATTACTTGTAAGGGATAGATGACGTGTCGCTGACGTCACAGAACATTCTTAACGTGTTCTGCGACGTCAACAATTACGATACCGTACAGCTTTCCTCACTATTGAAAACTGAAACCCAGGGCTCGACTAACATCAGTGATAACGACTGTGTAACAGAGCTTTTATACACCAGCAGCTATCGCTTACACAGGAAATCGGACACTGTTACCGATGTGTGATACCGAGTGAACAGTTTCACGTCAGAGAGTCGGACCCACTTCACAACTCGCGCGCATCACTCAGCACCTCACACCTCTGCGAAACATGCATTTTATATCTCGTAGATGGGCAAGGCATGGCAACGTTTCCTGCAACCTTGGAAAACACCCACAGCACCTGTTCCATGTCACTTTTTCCCGGCAAAAGAGGTCGATGAAGAAGGAGTTCGCCCAAGATACAACCGGCTGCCCACTGATCTATACCAGCTGTTTGAGTTTTACTGCCAAAAAGCAGTTCAGGACATCGATACCTAGAAGAAAACACTCATTAAGGTGTCTCATGGGTACTCACGAATAAAAAAGCATACCAACCACAGGGTTATTACTCGCGGAGTCATACTCATGTCAGGATCACCGAAGACTCTTGCCAGTCCGAAATCGGCAACCTTCAGTATACCGTGACTGGTAAGGAGCAGATTTGATACCTAAATTACTAACAAAAGGAGCTGAGTAAACGTTAGTGATCAAGCGCACACAAAGGAACCTTCAGGTCCCGATGAAGCACATAATGGCTGTGCATGTAGTTGAGCGCTCTGAATAACTGCTGCATGAGACATTTCACTTGTGGTTCCGTAAAGGGATGCACCATTTCATCAAGAAGCTTTGCGAGGTCCTGAAGTAAAGCATTCAGAGCTATACATGAAGTGGTCAAGAAGAACAGATTCCACAAACCTGCTCACAATACTCCATGACAAGGAACATGCCCTGAGGGTCACGTGACACTGCCACCTCCTTCAGTTCCACAATGTTCTCGTGCCTCAATTTCTTTAGCAGAACGATTTCTCGAAGGGCAGAGTCAGAAATTCCCATTTGAGCGCTCATTTTGCTATCGACACGAACTTTCTTCAGGGCTACCTGAACAACCTCATTCAAAGTCATAGAAGCTCTTCAGATATTCCACAATATTCCTCAAATATTGGATGAATTCAAGAGCAATAAGATTAAAATTCTGAGTCTACTGACCCCTATGGAACCCAATGCAGCGGTTCCTACCGGATGAGGTAGACGTTCTCGAAGGCAGCGAGGATTATGGGGCAAACAGCAAACAATTAGCCTTGGCAGATTCAAAACTCACCCATTCCGGGTAATGTGTTACCGCTACGCCACCGTGGTCACGTTTTACTCTCTCACTGTCGACTTGAGTAGCGCGCCACTTTTTAGCTCAAAGTACACGGAAGTGGGCTGGAGAATAGCGGTATCCTTATGTCGCCTTCCGATCCCGCCTGCGCTGGTGCTCCGCTAACCACAAGCCTAACTGTAGCTAATGGCGCGGTTGTGCGCCACTGTGCCCTATCACTGCTGATTATTGTGCCGCATGCACTGCACGTGAGGATAAGCATGGGAGGAGTATGGGGACAGCACCTGAGCACCCTACTCCCCATTCCTGCTCCCATGCAGTTTTGACCGCGGAGAAAACGATATGCTACATATTGCAGATGCGGATCCACTCACTCACACATCGAAAAGACTGTCTTTGCAGCAGGGCACGCCATCGTTGTGATGATCACAAGGGGGGGGGTCGTATTTGACCGCGAGGGAGGGGGTCGTATTTGGTCTGAGGAAAATTTTTTTGGTAGTTGATTTCTCTTGTTTCACGGACGGTATAAAGGGGGTCGTATTTGGCCGTTGTTGAGAGAGGGACTGCCAAAGATCTATACAACTACTATTTCCGATAGTTGAAAATGATAGTTGAATCCTGACGACCTCCCCCCAAAACTTTGTGGAAAAACACAAATTTTTCGAAAAATTGTGAAAAAACTGATAGGAGGATAGGGAATATCCTAGAAATTTTCCTGTTTTACATTGGGTACTGCTCGACAACAAATTTTAGGGGGTCGTACTTCTCAGGAAATGATCACAACGCGATGGCGTTCCCTGCCTTGGCAGGTGAGTTCAGTTTCTTTAACAAAACAATCACCTGAAAGGCGAATCCTTTAAGTGAACTCATGAACAGTAGTAGTAAATATGGAACAGTCCTCTATTCAAATGAACATGATAAACGTAGAGCCTTGCGATAGTTTTACGTTACTTGCCCCTCCATCCCCATTCGATACACGACGAGTAGGTTATGAATACACCATAGCAGGATGGAAGGACTGTGGCCAGTCAATGGTCACAGTCTTCCATCAGTCAGCGCTGTGACTCCTATTCAAGTCGTACAGCTAGCTGCCTGCTAGGCGTACGGCGTGTATGCAGAGGGCGTGGCGCGAATCAAATGCGGGCGTATACATAGAGAAAACCAAGAAAGGCTTCCGAGTTGTCGTGCACTTTCTAGATGAGAGAGTGCTACGCTTCCTGCTGCGGCCTTCCACATGTCGCGCATGGAAAGGATCCCCTCCAAGGTACCCTACGTGTATCTTGTGATGAATTTACCGAGACACATGAGTACTCATATTTTTAAGGTTACGAGCCGAGTAGCCGACGCTCGGCGTTGATCCGCAGAGTTGAAACCTTTCAAATGCTTTTGATTTGCCTTATTTGAAGGTATGAAATTCTGGTTGCCCGTAGGCATATCGAATGCTCTTTTTGATGACTAGTTCCTCTTGTTTCGCCCTGGCCAACTTTCAGCACAAAAAAAACCTGATTATGTAAATTCACACTTGCATACCACTTGTCCACTCTTAGAGTCCCTTGCTCGATAAACAATTCCATAGGTACCTTCTCCAATACGATTCAACTTCACAAATTCGTTCACAGATCGACAAGCACCATAGCCGAGTTGCTCCTGAATTCCCAACTAGTAGAACTCCGAACTAGATACAATTTTCATCAATTTTACTAATCGCTTACATTTCACATAAGAATGGAGTTGTCATACTGTATAGTATGAACGCGCCACTCAGGTCGAGCGATTCGCCGACAGCAGTATTTTCCACTGCAGTAATTCCCACTGAGAACGCTGTGAACCCATTATAACCCATCACGAAACCTGGTCGATTCCTGATCTTATCACAACCAAATCCGCCCAGCTAACGCTTGTAGCAGTGAGATGAGCAAATGTCCCACACTGGTGGAATCTTCAGCGCCTGGGAAGACGAATAAAGTTGGAACGTATGCTGTGGTTGGCCAACCAGAACTCTACCATACAATTTTGTTTAGCGAACAAAAACCGGTTGTAACTCCTTCATTTACCAGTATTCTCCTGATTGCTCTGTCCTACGCTGCTGCTCCGCCTACAGACTGCTTCGTAAAATGAACGCTAATGGCTCGTGCGTTTGGACCCTAGTCTTGCATTATACAGTCTCTCGCCATGCCGTCGGCAGCTACGGGTACTCGATGTGTTATTGCCACCTGTTTTTGTAATGCTTGAAATCAATTGCAATAGTGTTCTAAAAGAGGCCGTCGAAGAGGATGAGCCTAGAAAAAAGGATTAGGGACGTGTAGTTGATATCGCCTCAGCAGTCCGAGCGGTGTCAGGAGGGGTGGATAGTCGCCGCCGCCCTGACTTTTACACCAGCGGTGATCGACTTAGGAAGGAAATCACCAGGGGTGAAGAAACCTAATGGTGGGCTCGTTCCATACCTCCTGAAATCGCCCTGGCTGAATGTGACGAAATCAACCGTATTTATGAGACACCATCACCAAGTCGTCAGCTTCCGTTTCTCGTTATGAACAATATGTCGCAGTTCAGTGCCGCACGGTGACGCATACAAACCCATGGAGCATTTACTAACTAGTTGACTTCACATAATGAAGTCACAGCGGGACAGTGCGGCATCGTCCAGACTTTCGATCGCACCTACGACGCAATTGTACGACCGAATTCTGCTCAGCGAAGTCTTGTTAACCGTACACTCCTACTACCCAGACCCGTTACGGCCTCGGCGAGGCTGATGCAGCCCATCAGGGGCCATGCTCCTCAACGGTTGCATGCTATTATGCTATCAAAGCAAATTCTTACTGTAGTAATCGTCCTCGTTTTGTCATCAAAAATCGATACATATTTGAGACCCGTGAAAGATGACGATCTGGACGGTGAGGGTGATGGATCACCTCCGCGAGCAGACATACCAGCTCTCAGTCTTGATTCACTTAAACTTCTAATTTTAATTCGAGTAAACGGACTCCATCACTGATATTACTCATTGGTAAAGGACATATAAATAAAATTCGATACACATATTTGGAATAGGCAAATACACACCGATCTTGCTTCGAGAAGCGGAAAAAAAACACTCTTTTATTTTAACCGCGAAACAATGTTATAATGGTAGTGATTAAACGAGTACGCATGAAAAGAGAAGTACAAGATCATCCGAGCAAAACAAGAAACTATGAAAGAATGCCGAGAAATCGCTTTTAAATATCAATACGATGACAATAATAACAGTGTAAAAACACGCGGATATCTTTGATACGAGAGGAGCAGCATGATACATTATCTAATAATGGTGAACAAACCACAAGCTATAGAGCTAGGTTACTATAGAGCAACATGACATTAGTACAAGCAATCACTAATTCCGTGGTGCAAAATCCACATTCCGGGTAGGGTATGAACTGCATGACAGCTGTTAGAACATTTAATGAACACCTAAAGATAGCTGGGAACATCGTCCACAGCCGAATCACCTTAGGGGCTATACTATGCATTCAAGCAACTCATTGGGTGATAGAGACGCCGAGATGGAGGGCTTGTGCTGACAGTCTCTACCTGTCCGTTCCATTCCGATCGACCCCATCATTCTCGGGCGAACAAAAGAGAAACAAGACCTAAAAATCAGTACCGAAACATTTCTCGGCATAAAACATTCTGCATCGACTTCCTAGAACTACATGCACTCGAAGACACTTCCCGCGATCAAGTGGGACGCGTAGTAGGTGCTCCGTCATGAACCAGTAGCCCATAAGTAACTCCATAGTAGAGAAAGAAGCGGAAAAAAACTGGGAACACCCTGAACAGTGACCCCCAGCAGTGGGATACGGCGCCTTCGGACGAGTTTGTCGGACGTCAGACAAGCCCAATCAGCAGGATTCGACGTGCAACCAGTTCCCGGCAAGAGCATAGGAAATCGCCCTACGACGCTCCAGGCAACGCTATGTACACACGCAATTCCGCTTGTAAGCCGTTGTCTTGCAGAGTGAAAGTAATCGTTGCAATAGTCACGCGTCTCTAGCTTCTTTATCTCGTCGTTTCGAGTGATGAAAGTGGTATCTTCTCTGCGATACCACTTTCAGACAACGATGCCACAGGCACGGAGGCACTTCGCGGACCACTTGATCACGGGGAATGTCTTCAAGGTGTAAAACATCAGTCATTACTATTATGGTACAGAGTTGCGCTTGATAAATAAATCGAGAGAAATGGTCGCATAATACCAGAGACAAAGAGAAAAATCTGAAAAAACGCTCATGCTTTTTGGTTGTTAGTTCAGTGTGAGAAAAAAGAAACAACAGAACAAGGAGAAGTACAACACCCACTCAAACTCCTTACATGGTTAACAAATGTAAGGTTAAAAATAGAATTTTGCTATGAAAGTTGTGAGGAATAGGGATGACTAGGCTTAGCAAGCCTTCACAAAGAGAATAAAAAGCGCATGAGTGAATTAAAGGAATACTATACTATTTACAATAAGTCGAGCAAATTCACCTACAATATAAAAAAAGGCATTAGCTATCAAACGCAGCATATTCACCATACACACAACGAAAGCAACGCACAACGAAAAGTGAACGAGGGCGGAGTCGATGAAAAATAACGCTAAAAACTGTGTGGGCATTCGACTATATGAAGTAAATCAACAAAAAAAATATATTATAAATAGTAGAAATCACGGAGCGGCTTTCTTGAATTCTTTTGCTCGAAAAGATTCAAGCTATGTGGATCCGCACAGAATAAAGGACAAGATAATTTATTTAATTGTAATTAGAATTCGATCCACGACGCCGTCGGTCTGAAATACACGGCGTGATCGCTCTATCAGGTACACCTCAGAGAAAGGTGAAAAATCTACCAGTAAAGTAATACTACCTGAATACAGATTCTTGTTGCTATTGTAGAAAACACGACTTTTCTCTGAGTGCTTTTCGCGATCGTGATCGATGCTAAATCATGACAGCAATTATGTTGGAAGCAAGGAGAACACGGCAATGAACGGTTGAGGTTTGGTGCTGACCAGTAAGAGAGGGATCCCTCCATTGTATGTTATATTATACCAGCCGGCTCGCCGGTTGACGCCGGCGCGCCTCCTTCCGTGATACGGCCCGGCTTCGCCGGGCGGGCGCGGCTTCGCCGCGCTTACCTCCTTCTACACTGGATACTCAACAATTATCCGGCTTTTATTTCACCTGCACACATAGTCAACGCTCCTTGAGCAATAACATTTTTCTAATAATACTGCTTTTTTCTACACTATTACCGTCTATGAATGGTGGTAAGCAGCGTTGATCAAATGCGCAGATGAGAGAGAAACCGGGTGTTAGTTGAGCATTCAAACATATGCAAGCAGGTGGGCGCGACGAAGTAAGCAAAACCGCCAAAGCCTGGCCCTATTAGAAAAGGAGGTAGGGACCCCCGTGCTTGAGAACACGCTGCACCCACTGTGGGCGGGTCTCAAAACACCACACATGCTGAACTCTCGCCATATGTTTCTCTTCAAAGTTTTTCCTGATCTCCAAGCTCACTCAGATGCGAACCACGAAATTTTTCAGCAAGAGCCTGCCCATCTCGAAAGCAGCCGCCCATTTTTGAGATGTCTCCTCCACTTGGTCCTTGTGGACCTCAACCCATCTGTCTCCGGTGCCTATTGTGCTGTGCAACACTTCTTGAGTTTTTGACCTTCGCCCGCCCACAACATCGACACAGCTCCGCACAGAATGGGCGCATAAATCTCGCTTCAATAGCGGAGCTCCTGCACATTTTTGCTCGTCTTTGCCGGTGCCTGGAGTCTGTTATGGAACCATTCTATATTTCTGCGTTTGGCTCCGCCGCCTAGCCGCACGCTCCGCCTACAACGGCTGTGTGCCGCATCAAACAATGATCCCTCCTGACCATCCACTTCCGTGTTTTACAGAACTTTTGTCTGTCTCCGCCCACCTCGGGCAGGCTCCTCCACAACATGTGTGCCTCACATTTCTTACCGGCGACCCTTTGCTGACCTTAATCCACTTTTTTTCCGGTCCCTGGAGTGCTCTGGACCTGCCCACAACATGTGTACCCACGATTTTTGCCAGCGGCCCTTGACCTTGACCTATATTTTCCCGTCTCTAAAGTGCTCTGGAACCGTTTTGCAGAACTTTCGTCTGTCTCCGCCCACCTCGGACTGGTACCGCCCACAACATGTGTGCCCCACATTTCTCAATCGGCGACCGTACAAATTTTTTGAAGGTGCACCCTATAAATGAGAGCAAGCTCCGCCCACGGCCGGTCTCAGCACAGCTCAGGCATGCCGAACTTTGCCCAGGTATTACACCGACTTTTTTTGCGATTTCTAAACTCTCTCGAGAAGAGAGTTAATTCTCGGGAAGCATCGCTTTATCTCAAGGAAGCCCCGCCCATTTCGGGTATGTCTCCCGTGATTGGTTCGACAACCCCTTGCCCATGTTGCACTTGGAGGGTGGGGTCAAGGTGGGGATGGGTACATCCCCACCATGACCCCACCTCTCCAAGTTGTTCTTCTGGTAGAACCGAATTTCCGAACAGACAAACAAACAAACAAAACAAACAAACAAACAGACGAAGCAAATTATATATAGTGGGTGATGATACTACGAAAAAGTGGTATGAAAATGAAGCCAGTACCGGTTCACAGCTTTACGAAAATTGTAGATCTCCACAAATTGACCCGGCTATTTCACAGAAACTAGGCTGACTACCTCCTCTCCTTCCCCGCCCCATGCTACATTACAATGATAGTGCTGAGTCTGATTAATTTTTGGAAGGGGGGGGGGTTCGGATTAGGACTGGAACAGAACAACTCACCCTCTATTGTTGTCATAGTTTTTGGCACCGCCTTGCCTATAGAAACCACGATCATTGTTTCGACTGCAAATGGAAAGATAAACGCTTTTCACAAATAATCTGAGCGCAAAGAATTCAAATATCCTAGAAAAAAGCAACATGGGATTCAAAGATCTCTACTACTCACGGGTTGACATCCATGTCCTTATTATCACCACTGTCGCGATCACCTCTTTCATCTTCCTGAATGTCTCGGCGACCATCTGAAAATGACTGTCAACTAGGAGGTTGTGTGAATTATGTTAGCAAATTGTTACTTCAAGAAAAATATAAGGACTGCAACCATTTGAACATTACTGAATATGAAACAGGTTATGAGGAATTGCGGGGCGACTTTCCTGAATGGGAGTGTATCGAAGACACCCGGACGGCGCAAGAAAGGAGCCGTCGCTTCCCTCATTTCTGCCTAGAGCGCGGACCAATGACTTCGTTTCCTGGCCCCGTCCGCCCACAAATCACGGTTCTCGAAGGGAGCAAAGGGAAAAACCACTCAGAGCTCAAGGACGAATAATAGCGAATGAGAATCGGTATTAAACATTCTCTTCAGTGTGACCAAACACCCCCCCCCCCAACCTCCGCATCGCTAAGATACGATAAAGTCGAATAGAATGAATAAAGTGAAGTCGGAATTTTACGTCAGGGGACTTATAGTTCGACTCTCAAATATGCCACTGAAGTAATAGCGAAACATCTGCACTATTCCTCACCATCACGATTGTAGTGATTTTGACGATTATTGAAATATCCGCGGTTTCGTGCACGGTAGCCACCACGATTGTATGGTCGATTGTAATGACGATTGTGTTTGTGTTGGTGCTGGTCCTGCTGGTCATGATGATAGCCAACTGCTTGGTAGTCCATCTTAAAACATCGATCAAGGATAAAATTAATTGAAAATCGGGCAGTTTTCATTTGTGAAGAGTTATACTACGGAAGCATGGGGAAAAGAGGACAGTGCACTAGACCGCTAGTAATACCAGCAGCAAAAACGTTCAATAGCCCAAATCACAGCAAAAAAAAACTCAGTAGCCCAAACCATTAAGCTTTCCAGGA
The DNA here is from genome assembly GCA_036418165.1 of Cooperia oncophora. Classification (NCBI taxonomy): domain Eukaryota; kingdom Metazoa; phylum Nematoda; class Chromadorea; order Rhabditida; family Trichostrongylidae; genus Cooperia; species Cooperia oncophora. The sequence continues at coordinate 1,840 of MU952780.1, read as the reverse complement.
CTTTCAAATCGTGAACTCTCTGTCGCACTGATTCCAAGGCTCCTATCACAATGTGTCCATGCTATACTCTTAGCAAATGTGAAGAACTACTTCTCAGGACGAGCCAAGGCAAAGGCTATATGAAACGGCACGCACCACTGGTGACTCTTTTAGGATAGGCTCAGTTGGTGGTGTGGCCAATAAACTACCACTCAGAACGTAGGTTCAAAATATAACCTCTGAACAAATCCGTCCAAAAACATCCCTTGGAAAGACGGAACAGTAATCATGATAGAAGTAGCTCCCAAGGCTATGCGGCAGAAAGCTGAGGTTTTTTCGCAGATAATCTTCGAGCCTTATTGTCATATCAAACTTCTGTTGATTAGAGAAGTAATCAAATACTACGACATCAATGACCAGTTGGCGCTTATTATCTGGCAGCCCGCTTTCAGCCCTCGCCAAGCGAGTGCACCTCCGACGGCACAATGGGCTGTCACCGGCCGGTGTGCAACAGACCACATCGCCGTGCAATCTTTAATAGAACCTAGCAATTTGATCGTGAGGTATAATGATCAGCTCGAAATAACCATATTGTTTTGACTTACTTCAGCCCAGCCATCATCATCGTTTCTGTCCACACGAGGATCTTCAGGTACCTGTAAAGAAAAAGAATTCTCATATTTATAATTGTTGATATTTCGTAGGCTTACCGGCTCCTCGCGATCATCGTCGTATTTGTTATACTGCCGCTGCCTATAAACGTAGTCGCGACGGCCTGAAATTATCACTCTTTATTACATGGGATCCCTATGCGGTACACCTGAAGGAGACAAAATCAAAATAACGAAACCCACACGTAAAAATGTGTGGCCAGCAGAAAAATGAATAAAAATTTTGCATTACGATTAACACATTGAAAGACCGCGCGGGTCTGGTTCCCGTAATGTCTTCAGAATGGTTCATTCGAACACTAGAGGTGGTCCCATGAAGATCTATTTGTCAAAACCCAAGACTAATTTACGTGCCAAGAGCTTCACCTTCAGGGCGGGCAGCGCGTATTTGAAGTTAACAAAAGCCATACCTGCCACTTCGTCACATGCTCAGTTCAGACACCGTATTTCCAAAAGGTTATTAAGGTCCAGCTCTCAAGACTGGTCGATAAGCTGGTATTTTGCTGGTTATTTCTGTTTTCGAAAAATTGTAACTAACTTATCAAGTATATGTAATGTGTTCCGATCTTTTTTTCTCACGTATGCCTGCACACGTAATAAACTCGAATTATACTAACTAACACAAGCCTAATGATGAGAGCTAGGACATGAGATGTGTCTTCAGATCGGCTATGGAAGAGCTAAGTTTGCTTGTGTGCTTGTGGTGACCAAATAACCAACCACCGTAGGAGCCTCCCACTTTTTCTGCTCACATAAGCTTATGGCTAACAGAAAAGAAGGAAGAAACAGGAAGAAAGAAAACAACCTTGTCTGTCACGGTAGTTATCGTTGCGTTCCATTTCTCGCTGTTGCCAAGTCAACTGATCCAACTCAGCTATCTGCTCACCTCGACTCCATTCACGATCATTTTGGCGGTAATCGCGGTTGTTATATCCCTAAAAATAAAAAGTCAACATTGCCACTCATCGAATTCGTGGATGAGTTCGTTCATATTATAGTCTAGGTCGCTGCGGATGATGGGGCGTGTCAGGGAGGATTAGTTCGGCGCGGCGCCAAACTCATGTTGTGCTACTTGTTGAAGCGGGTTTGGGACAAGAAAAAGGGTAGAGCTATGATACAGTCTTGCCAATTGCTCGCTTTAATAACCGGAGAACGGCTTGGCATCGCGCCATACTCATTTCTCCTGACAC
>MU952778.1:0-17141 GCA_036418165.1 Cooperia oncophora | reverse complement strand
ACCGACAGATGAGGGCGAACGCTGATGTTCTGGCAATGCGTCACCCTTTTTCGACCGGTTCCTGAAAGAGCAAGACATATAGCGACGCAGGTAACTGGTCCTTCGACTTTCTGATTGTCAGCCGAACACAGTTCCATTGAATCATAGCCCCACGTTCGCATAATCTTCATCACTAATGTGAGGGCACTTTTGTGAAACAGAGTGAAGGATAAGCCTACGAACAAACCTTTAAAGGCACAGTTCGCGACCGCAAATTGCGGGAAACGGAACTCAAATAGGCACAAAAAAGTGCTAAGTATCTGATTAGCGGAGAGAAAGATAACATAGTGGCTACTAGCTAGTAGCTAGCAGCCGGTGAGGGTCGGCATGGGCCTAAGGGGTGTCCATGGGCCTAATTAGTCAGCTTCTAGCGGAGTTCTTGCCGTTTTTCACATTTTGAAAGTAGCGCAGCCTCAAAAATCGCCTTCCGGATCGTCCGACACATTTGAGAGGTCATAGCCTTATTTTATCGCGGAATGTGCCTTTAATGATTCCGTTCAAAGAAATTGCTGACTCTGAAAACAGATCTGAGATCAGAGACTGGAAATGCGTTTCCTGGTGCGGGTCTCTTCATAGATGGCCTCTTCGAGAGAGGATCCTTCCCTTGTTAGACAGTTTTACGAGGTTATGGGCAGGTACAAGGGTTGTGGTAGGAAGGAGTTCCTCGTTAGAGTCGCAGTATCGCAGCCGCTGGCAAGCATTTCCTAGCTAGTTGTCTCGTTAAGTGGACTGGGTCTCGCTGCGAACGCTGTGCACGTGAGAAAGCTTTCAACTTCTCTTTATCGCTTGCTACGACTCAGAGCTGACTCTATGCACCTGTGGTAGGGGTATCGGCTCACTTCGGCGAGGAGGGAGGGCAAGGGGGGGGAGGCATTTTGCATTTTCGCTGGTTCGCTAGTCCCGGTTTTCAAGTCGCCCTGGTATAACCTGTGAACACTTGTGAAGCCCTTGTGAAGCTGGAGCAAGGTTGTCGAGGCACCATGGTAAAACATGTTGACTCGTGTACGCTCATGGAGTAGCTCTCTAGGGGCTCGACACTTCGATGGGATGAAGCAAATGTACAAAATGCTCTCTTCCCGTCGCCCAACTTCGCCGACAGTGCCTAAAAATTGGAGCCTGTGGCAGGCGACGGCTGTCGTGCGGCTGTGCCAACTTCACGATTGGAAACAGCCACTGACCACAGCGTCATTGTTCTCCAATTTGCCCACGCATTGTACTTGCTTCATCTCTGGTAGATTACTCGGTGAGACCCCGTTCCGTAGGTGTAGTGTGTGGTTCGGAAGTTTTCAAAGGAAAATTCATTGTTTGTAGCTGATGGGGGGAGGGGGGAAGGATGGGCTCGGGTTCCACGACTGTACAAAGAGGGAGACGCTTTCTTCTTCTTCTTCCTTCGAGAGCTCCCGCATCACTGCCTCTGGGATTACATTACAATTTTCTGAGAACGGCAGTATATATGTAGTATCTCGAGATTGCTCGGGGGCATGCAGTCATATTCTCTGCGGACGCTGGTGCGCATCGGGTGCGCTGGGTTTGACGAGGCGCCAACGTGTTCTCCATCACTTGTGGTTGTCTGTCAGCTTCCATGATTGGTGGGAAACAAGCTGACGCCGCACTGAACCCAGCCCCTCCGCCCTGACCTCAGTGTAGTTGTTAGTCGGCCACCAGTGTGAGAGCTCAAATTGGGTGTGTGTGTCGGATGGCGTGATTGGCGGCTGTTATACCGTAACTGAGACTCTGCTAGCCGTAATTACCACCTCTACCAAGTCTAGTCGTCGACATGGTCGGACAACTCGTCCACGCCACTTATCACCTTGATTCTCGTAACTGATTGACCAACACTGGCAAGACACCAACATTGCGAACTATGACTTAACTACGCATACTCGTCCTTTTGAGCTAATTTCCGACTTCTTTCGCGCACCCTCTATTGCGAGCCCCCAACCATTCCGCTACCATTTATTGGACAAACAATTCGTTTCTCTGGTATTATTTTGTCCAGCTATGACGATGATTATCGACTAGTATTCTTCATTGCATTTCTGTACAACTGCGGCGATACTAATACAGCGGTAAGTTTTGTACAGTTGCTTAAAAACTTAATTTCCATGCTGTTTGCTTGCTGGAAGAGCATAGTTTCATGACCATTATAGGATCATGACACATTCTTCTTCTCAGTTTGCTCACAGCTTATTTTTTCCTTGTTAAGGCTTACTTTTAAGCGATCCTAACACTTTTTTTACATTCGTTCAAACCTAGTGTAACAGTATTCGTGAGTAGGAACTGACATTCTGGATCTGCTGACGAGTGACATTTCTCATAATTACTGCCATAGGGGAGTGACGGAGTTTCGAGAAGATGTACGGGAGATTTTGTGTCTCCTTTGGGCATATCAAACGAAATCAGCAACGTCGCACTTCCCGTCACTCCCCTATGGCAGTAATTGATAAATGTCACTCGTCAGTAAGGTCGGGGTTTTAGTTGCTATTACAGTTAAGGGCTGAATACACAAGTAGGGTTTTACAGAGCAATTGATGAGTTTTGAAGAATAATGTTTCGCTGAACTGTTCTAGTGACGACATGACATATTTCACGTATTCACTAGTGTAAGAAGTACAAGTGTTTAAGTAATACCAGGTAAAAAAATGAAAATGTGATGTTTCTATTTGTAGATCCAGAACAGTGGGGAACACGGAGTGTTGTATAAAGATGTAAAAAAATTGTCAGGAACTGTTGAGGGCAAACCTTGAGAAGGAGAAATGAGCTGGGTGAGAACCGAAAAGAAGAAGTGTCATGATCATGGTGGAACATGGTCATAAAACTATGCTCTTCCAGCAAGCAAACAGCATGGAAATTAAGTATTTAAGCAACCGAACAAAACTTACCAGTAGCAGAATAATAGTGAGGGTTCGCAGTGGAGGGTTCGGGGAAAGAAGTCGAAAATGAGTTCAAAAACAGGACGAGTGTGCGTAGTTTGTCTATTTATTTATTCATTTATTTAATGCATCCGAATAGGATACGCCATAAACACTTATGACGTTCACCAAACCACTAGGCAAGTACATAGAACTAACTAAGAATGAACCAAATAAACTAAAACAAATGTAAAGGAACTGAAAGGAAATCGGCCAAATGAGTGGACACGCTGTGCAGGAGCATCCCTCCAGAAAGTAATAGAAGAATGTCGCGCTTGACAGACCTCCAGAGCCGTGCTCAATCTTCTACAAAGACCCGCATCAGCCGGCTAAGATGCCCTTCACCAACAATGGGGTCATAGGGACTTGCTGAAACTCCGAAACACGGGTATACCGGCTGCCCACGTGGAATCAGCAAGCTGGAGTGAATGTAGAAAACCAAGGCAGCCCCGGAGTGGATCAGTCCGTTGAAAGTGATAATCAGTTTGAAGAATAGGTCAACTCCTATCTAACAGAAGGGACAAGAAGCTAAGCAAATAGTGCCACTGTTCAACTAGCAACCCACAACCGATAAGAAAAGAAAACCTACAAAAGTAACACGTAGAAAAACAATGACAGAGGTCGTACAGCCAGCTAAACTCCATGTGTTCACTGGAGACCAAGCTTAGAATGTTCCACCGAAAGCACAAACCAACTCAAGTCCGAGTAAGAGCGCAAAAATCTCAGGGGCTATGGACCAAATAGAGGGCGAAAGGGAAAAAATTTAAGGCTGCTCCAGAAGTACATGCCACTGTATAGACTCAAGATCAGTCAATCGCTAGGAAACAACACCGCGCAGAAGCACAGCATGACGCACCAACATCGCATAGAAAGCACACGGGAGTTCTCCCTTCCTTCTCAAGCCAAGAGCCCTTGGTGAGAGCACTGGAACAAAATACCACACACAAAACTAGCCCGAAAATAACCATTTTTATCAAGCCAACGTCCGCTCCTATTACACGAAGCAAATCAATTTCTCTGAGCTTACAATTAGACTTGAAAGCTCGACTATTTTTAGACTTCATTATACTGCTACGGAAGGCCTGGAATCACCTTGCAACTCGACAGAGCTGAAAATTAAGAGTAAGATCTTTAACCTGGAATTGATCCTCAACTCCCTTCCTTCAACCGCCAAGCCGCTCTTGTATTTTGGGGCATTTGCTCTTTAAATTCCCTCCGAGAGAAAGGGTGAAATATTCTCAAAATTGTCAGAACAACTTAACATGTAATGCCATTTACTGCGAGAAACACCCACCACAAAATTACAGTTCTGCTCTTTCATCGTGGATGAATAATCGATATATTGGTTAGCGGACAGCTGTCTATGCCGTTACTGCTCAACGATCGCGTCTCTCAGCCTGGAAATATGTCGTTATCATCCGAAGTGATTTGAAAAAACTGTCTTATCACAACATAGACATACAGTCCTCGATTCTACGGATGCTGGGGCATGCCAGAAGGCTGGCTTTGGCGCGGCGCCACCGGTTTCCACCAAGTGTCACCTACCGCGCCTACAGCAATATACGGTGAGAACAGATGACGCTGCGCAGATGCGAGATAGCGAAGTGGTAACCAGTGAGTACCTCATAATCTCACTCTGAGCCACGAGTTCGATCCCTGCCGAGGCACAAACCTGCCTTGCAAAAATTGCAAAAATGGGGACGATACCAGCGTCAGGCCCAGGTTGACAGGCCGGCTGATGGAGGAACCCGTCACAACAACCATGACAAGTCGCAATAGAATCAGTGTTAAAGCTAGGACGTCACCCGGAAGTGGCGCGCAGAACCCTCGCCCGAGTTCTGTGGTCAGTATGCGAGGGCTACCGAGGGGTGAACGACCTCGGCCAAAGAAGCTAGTTCGAATTGGACCTGAACGTGTTCGCTACCCGGAGAAGTCTCGTGAGGCTTGCCGACCTCATGCAGACGCAGAATATCAAGTCCTATGCTGCCAGGAGACCACGATGAAGGAGTGCGAAGGCCCGCAATTGGGAGAAGGCCGTGTCAAACTCCTGCTTCACAATGCAGCAGACACCAAACGGAATGAGCGTTGCCATAAGCGGTGGCCAGAACTCTCAAGGACTGCGCTCTCCTCTGTAACAGATCAGTGAAACCGCATCCAGGAGTGAGAATGACACGAAGGAGTACGACATACTACCGTACGCACCACAATCCGGTTGCTCTGAAGCCGAAAAGGATGAGTTCTACCTGACCCTGGACGAGGCCATAAGATCGGTTCCGGAAGAGGACTATCTCACCATAGCTGGAGATCTGAATGGCCATGTTGGGAGGGACAGAAGGGGTCTAGAAAGGGTGCACGGGTCAAGGAATCAGCGGACAAAAAACGCGAGGAGACTAATCCTTGACCTAGCAACAGCCCACGACTTAGCAATCTGCAGCACCTTCTTCGCGAAAAGGAGGACCCAAAAGGTAACCTACAGCAGTGGAGGGAGACAAACGGAAATCGACCATGTCCTGGTAAGAAGATCGTCTCTCAAAACCATCAAGGATATCAAGGTACTGCCTGGGGAAGAGCTGGGCCCTCAGCACAGGCCTCTCCTGGCAGACATCGCCATAGACCTCCCCAAGAAGACAAGGGTGAGAGCAGAGCGAGAATTCCGGTGGTGGAAAATGGCACGTAAGAAAAGGATTACCTCGGCCGCAAGAATACTGACGACGTGGGCTCCAGACCCACATGCGCGCAGTCCACGCACCTGCGACCCTACGCACCATGACGTATCCTACAGTGCTGCAAAGGAGGCCTGGGCAGAAAACCCGAGTGTTATCAGAGGAGACAAAGGCAGCCCTACCGGTCTGCGAACGAGGAAGTCCAGAGGATCGTCAAGCAGAAGAAGGAAGCCTACAAACGCTGGCAAAAGACACGGAGCCCAGAAGACTACGCTGCCTACAAGAGCTGCAAGCGGACTCGCATCAAGCCGGTCCGTTCTAAGCCAAGAACACTTGAAATGGACGCCCTGTACGACAAGCTGAAGGCCAGAAAAGGGCGACAGTCGTCTCCCTGGCCTAAAGCCTCGTCACTCGCCGCAGCTCAGACATCAGGTCCTGAAGACTTAAAGAGCAGCAACGGCCATTCTCAGAAACCAGCCAAGTCAGAAGATGGGAAGAATACTTCGAGGGACTTCTGAACGAAGAATTCCCTCGCAAGGATAGCCCACAGATAGAGGCGACGGCAGGTTCCATCACTCCCTGGACGAAGGATGAAGTTCGCCGGGAGCTAGCGAAGAATTGAAAGCTGGAAAGCAGTGGGTCCAGACGGGGTACCGATAGAGGCATGGAAGGCCCTCGGAGAGCATGGGGTGAGTTGGCTCACGCACTTCCTAAACAACGTAACAACTGAAGGAAGGATGCCGAATGCGTGGAGGAGCAGCACAATCGTTCCCATCTTCAAACAGAAAAGGGCGACGCACCGAGCTGCCTCCAAACTACGCGATCAAGCCGCACTCCCATACCATGAAGCTGCACCACGCGCCTGGTCCAAACACTAGGCTGAGCCGAACTGTCCCTATCTCGCAGGAACAGTTCGGCTTCATGCCCGAGAGGTCCACCACCGATGCATCTTCATCGCCAGACAGCTGATGGAGAAGTACCGAGAGAAGCGCCCTGCCTACCTAGGCCTTCCTGACCTATGGAAGCATTCGACCTGCCTGCAAGGCCTCACTCTGCAGGAGCGCTCAAAGAAACGTCTAACGTCCGAACACCTCATCTCCATAGTAAAGGACATGTACGATGGCTAAACGCCAGCTGTCCGCACCCTCACGCGCTGACAAAGAGCGTGTGAACATACGGTTGGGGCCACACCAAGGTCAGCCCTCAGCCCGTCTTCCCTCTTCCTCCGACTCTTTAGATGTCATGGCAAAAGAACTCATGGAGGGACCACTGAAAACCATCCTCTATGCTGACGACATCGCCCTGATAGCGGACAGCAGGGAGGAACTTCAGGACAAAGTGCAGCGGTGGCAGGATGTGCTCGCTGCGAATGGACTCCGGTACAGCCGTAAAGAAGACCAAGTTCCTAAGCTCCGAAGAGTGCGCCGAAGTCATCGTAGATCGCCATGGCGAGAGCATCGAAAGGGTCGAGGATTTCCAGTACCTGGGGAGCAACCTAGCAGCTGATGGCAGCGTGGACCAGCAGTGACGGCCCGAATCAACGCAGCCTGGATGAAATGGAGGCGCAGCTCCACTAGCGCATTCCTGCTAGCGACGGCGCATGCTCGAGAACACTCAGGGCCAAGTTACCGGGACTGTGAAGGCCTACAATGCTCTACGGCAGTGATTGCTGCCTATCTGCAAGAACCATGAAAGGCAGCTCCACTCAGCTGAAATGAGGATGCTGAGATGGGCCTGCGGCTGGACACGACTCGACAGAGTCAGAAACGAGGACGTCAGAGCAGTCACACAGACGGCTCCTATCCAGCTGAAGGCACGAAGAGCGACTTGCCGATGCGTACGCCGTCATCCTACTGAGGAGGAAAAGAACACCCCAAAAGCGAGGCATTGGAACTCGAGGTAGAGGGCAAGCGACCACGAGGAGCCCCGAAGAAAAGGTGGAGGGACGTCATCAAGAGGGACCTCACTGAAGTGAAAGCCACAGCAGAAGATGCAGTGGATCGGAACAAGTGGCGACGTCTAACAAGATCAGCGGACCCTGCGACGGCGCGGGACTAACGCTAGGGAGAAGAAGAAGAAGAAGAAGGATTGACGCTCGCGCAAAGCCATCTGCCTCATACGCCCCAGCGTCCGCACAAACAAGGTGCAAATGGAGATGGCTTAATGAACCGCGTAAAAGATCGCGTATGGGCTAACTCAGTTACGCTCGTCTTGTGCATAAGGCTGCGTTGATACTTTGCGGCAGCGTTCACGAGCGTCTACTAGAGTCTACCGACTTTTGCAGCGTCCCGGACCGCTCTGTCAGCGACTGGGAACGTATAGGTATCGATCTAGCGTCTGTCAGCGTGCACTAGCGTCTACCGTCGTGGGAGGAGTGTATGGCGCGAAAAGAGGTAGCAGACAGCTTCTACCCTTCTGACCCCGCCTATACTCTCTACTAAACAGTATGCCACCTTCCTATCTCCTTCATACCTTGACTCAGCTGCCGCCACCCTTCCTTGTCCTGCCTAAATGCCGGCGAACGCTGGTCAGACGCTGGCAGACGCTAGATCGGTATCTATGCATTCCCATTCACTGACGCTGTCGGACGCTCGAAACGCTAGTGGACGCTGGTAAATGCTGGCGAACGCTGGTAGACGCTGGCAGACGCTAGATCGGTATCTATGCATTCCCATTCACTGACGCTGTCGGACGCTCGAAACGCTAGTGGACGCTGCCGCAAAGTATGAACGCAGCCTTGGGAGAATCCACGATTCTCCAATCTTGGGAATCGATACGTATCTCCTCTTATCCGTTGGTTCTTCTACTCTTCGATGGCGCTATTGCGAAGTGTTCCAACCGCCGTGGACTATCATTGTAAGCGCGTACACCCACATGCTGAAGAAAGGAGGCGCGGTTGCTTGCTTCTTTGAGCATGGCGTAGGATGCTTTTTTGGTGGGTACTTCAACTGAACAGAACCTCCCAATGTCTTGCGGTGAAAAGAGAGTTCTAGCTGTTCCTCAGCTATAGTATACCACAAAAAGCGCAGTGACACACCCTCCGAAGGAAGTACGCAGCTACGCTCACTCGATCTCTGCTATATGAAGTGCTCGTACATACTGCGTGATTTAGTCGATTCTTAGTAATTATGGCAGTTCGGACTGAGTATAGAGTATATGGAGGCGGAGCGCCGTGAAGGGGTTGTTTTTGGTAGATTATCAGTACTTGGAGACTTGTTGATCAGCGTATACATTGGACCATTCAGAACTGTATGTCACATTGCTTTGCTCTTTCTATAGGGAGACTTCTGTAGGGCCAAGATGAGTAAGGAAATGTATGCTTCCGCTGAGCCGCACGTGGAAGACTCGTTTTACTCACTTGACAATTTTAAAACTTACACTAGATTAAACTTACTTAAATCCAGGTGAATGTACTGAAGCAATCAATAAATCAAATTCCAATACCTTGAAGAAGATCCCTGCAATCGGTTCTCCCATTCCATTTTGACGAGCGAATGCTAGTGCATCGAATCTGAAAAAGAACTTTTTAATGCTCGTTACAATATACCCTACCGTGGTGAATGCTGGGGAGCAGATTTGCTTAAAGGCAGTTGGCACGATTTGGTGCTCGGCCTAAAATGCTAGTAGGGCGCTATATAGTGGGGAAATGGCGAAAGAACGGAGTGAAACGGTCAAAATCCTGCGAAGAAAGAGCCTCCGTTCTCAATGTGTTAGAAATCAATTTTGGACGAGTTTCCTGTAGGCATCTTGCCAATAACCGCTACCGAAGGTACGGCTGCATATGTGTACTCATATATCCATGCATCACGGCCGCTTCATACCAATCCCTTCGCTTCATAATTTGCTTAGCAAATGAATCGTCAGGAACGGTCGTCCATTTGTGGGCGGGCGGGCGTTTGGGTCGGTATGTTGTGGCTTGATAGGGCCCTTATAAGGGCACCTTCCTTGGAAAAGGCATTATGCAGCGCCTGCTCAGGGTCGCGGAATTCCGTCCTGCCAGGCGTATTAATCCTACTCGTCTTGAGGGATTCTGCCAACTGCCTTTAATGTTACACGCGTTTGCAAAGGCGGCTGTGCTAACAATTCCTGGTAAAGGTGGCCAGTGTTTGCAGAAGTGAAGCAGTTAGGTGCAACTAAACACGATAATTTGACGCGTGAATGAAAGGGCAGGGAATCACGATCATGATATCTTCCTCGTTGGCGCGCAGTGAAGAGAACTGCGCGCTAGTGGGAAGGCCTAATACTCCATGAGTTGTTGGACTGTGCTTTTAACAGTTCTGTACTTCCAGCAACATATATGCTCAGTTAATTCAACTGTGGCTGCACAAAGCGCTATATACACTTCGAATCCTCGGAAAGAGGGGGCGTGGCTGCGTATTTCACACCAAAATGGCGGCTGCTGCACTTTTGGTTGAGTATTTCCGTTTTGGGGCAAGTGCAATCATTCCTTTGACTAGTACAAAACGGGATAAGAATTACGGTCTTGTTCGCTGAGGACGCTGGGGAGTGTCAGGGGGAGGGGGGAGGTGCAGGGGTTTTCGCGACGCCCGTGTTCTTTACCAGTTGTTGGAGAGAGCAAGCGACAGTAATTAAAGGAAAAAGGGTTGGTGCCGCGCGACAGACCCTGCCTCGCCTAACACGTCCCAGCATTTGCAGCGAACGACGCTATAATCCAAATATTAATATCGCGAGGAACGCAAGTTATGCGGTGTTCAGATGAAGTACGCAGCCACGCCCTATCCATCTCCGGTATATGGAATGTAGTTGAGTAAATTTTGTACACAACTGTGAATCGTACCGGGCTCTGGATTCCACATTTCTCGCAGATATCCTTTTCTCTTGCTTGAAGACCAGTAGGTAATATCTGTGTGGACCTTAATTATGACGTTTTTGTAACTTCCACAAACTTGTTACTCTAACTTGACAAGATTCACGATTTTTTTTCGTCTTATTTACAAATTTTCTTTCTACATCGCATCATTTCTGACATCTTCCGCTTTTGTATCACCAAATTAGTTAGAGAACACCATGCTCCCACATTTTTTTGTTGATATACACTCAACGGTGCTCCGCTCGGCTTGGGAAAAAGAAACCTACTCAATCAGCGGATGGCACAATAAAGAACGAAAAAAGTTGAAAAAAGAACAAGGACGACTAAGTATAATAATCTCTAGAAAGTATGGCGTCAAGCCCTATTTATATCTTGTTTATCCCTTCTATGATGGCCAATGTGATATCAAACCTTATCGTTATGAAGACGAGGACATGCACTAAGGAATCAGAGGTGGACTCGGAGATAGCACGGTTTCCTGGAAGAGAATGGATTACTTCTCTTAGACCAAGAAGCGACCTTTCTTCGCTACTGGAGGAATACAACTGGATCCACCATGTTTTAACGAAAGAACAACAAAAAAGTTAATTATACCTTCAAGGGGTCGCATCTTTCAATCAAGCTAATATTTCGGCCATCTGAATGTCTAAGAAGCTTGCTAACATCATTCTAGATCTGCGAAGAAAATGTGGGGCCGAATCACCTGTACGCAGTGGCAGAATAAAATCGGCTTAGTTACGCGGGGCAATTTACCTTGGGTCACATGCGAAGGATCAGAGAGTTTGGTGAATTAGCGGTTTGCCATAAAGGAAGTCTTATTGTAAATTTTAGTTGCTCCAGTTCAGTTAGTTCAAATGAACTGCCTCTGTCCGTCACGCGGGAACTAACCCACTATATAAGGTTAGGCAGCGTTCATACTTCGCGACCGCAGCGGCGATCGCGGCGACTTCGGCGATCGCCGCGATCGTCGGTACGTGTCAGAGCGCGCCCCAACGCTATTATGTACTGCTCGCTTGATAAATAAGGAAATCCTACTTGTGAGACCTTCTTTTCTCTTAATAATGGCTACTAACTGATAACTTACGACTTTCTATACATAAGCGGATCTGGAATATGAGGTAAGGAGGTTTCACTTCTTTTTAGGTCGGGATAAGGCCAGCTCCATTTCCTGGGTGAGCTTCTTTTTGTTTCTTTTCTTTTTATTGTTTCAGTTTATGCAAGCGCCTCAAAAGTTCCTATCGTCTGAACTGTTCCAACTTCCAAAACATTTATAGTTTACAAGTCGAGTTCAAACAACGAAGAAAAAAAAAAAACAGAAAGAAACTCACCTAGGAACCAAAACACTAATCATTTTACGCAACATCAACAGGTGAAAATTTTTATAACCTCATGTATAAGCTCGACGAATGAAAAAAGAAACAATAAAAACTGGCCGCCAGCTCACACGTTTTTGCCTCATTTCTATCCTGAATCAAGAAGAAAATAGAAAACAAAAGCCATTAAGTTGGGTTCACCTTTCTTTGTGTCAAACCAAGCTTCAGTATCTAAGAAAATTGCAGTTAAAGGAAAAAAGCATGAAATTGAGTTTCTTCCCAAAAGCCTTCGGAGCGCAAGTAATAGCGTTGGGGCGCGCTCTGCCATGTACCGACGATCGCGGCGATCGCGCGATCGCCGCTGCTGTCGCGAAGTATGAACGCTGCCTGAGCATAAGGATTCCAACCGGAACTCTGAGCACGATTAGCCCGAAGTCTTCCACTGCTTGTCGGTCGTGATCTGATCTGGCGTTCTTGTGAGGTACGGTGCTTTACCTACTTCTCAATTATGTGATGAATTAGGGTGCCCTCGAAGGTCTCGCAGGAGGTTGTTTGATCGGGTAACCTCATAAGTCAATTTCCATCTTCCAGGCTCCGAAGAAGACGATCTCGCCGGAAAGTTACCCACTCCTTCATATAGCCACCCTCGTGACGAGTCAAATCTGAATAGACCTTCTCTGTTATGATGCCGAGGTTCATCGAGAGTAGTACGTGCCGGCTTTTAGTGCGTTGGAGGTGTCACTGGGGTAGGTCGTTAGTATTTGGTGTAGTTGTCATCAGTTGTAGGCATTGAGTGTATTGTATTACAGACCTTAGCAACTTTATTGTTAAGAAGGAGTTCAGTCTGGTTAGTATTTCGTACAACTTGATTGTTATCAAGATGTTCACTACTGAGTATGCTTGATTTTATTTGAGGTTGCTGTTGACACAGTGAAAGCTAACCAGTGAAAATTGTGATCGAATTCTCATTGAATTTTGTTGAAGAAGATGTTATAACGCATGAGGCTCAGGGATAGTTACGATTTATCAAGCAGAATAGGAATTGAGCCAATGTTGAAGCAGATGCTGTGTTCAGGAAAAGGTAATGGTTCACTCCCGCACAGTCGGCGAAGACTTCTAGGGAGCTGACGGAAGTGCTGCATTGGTCGTGTGGCATCACACACATGACAAGAAACCAATGGTTAAAAGCCTGGCCTCTGAGAAAGCCTGGCTAAGCTTATTTGATCCGCGAGCCGTTTTATAGCGCAGGTCCTCTGCGTTGCAGTTGAGATGCTCTTTAAGAAACAACATTCAGGGCAATCAGTGCCCATGGAGAAAATAACGACCGTGACCGGAGGATTCTCATACTTTGTCGGGGGATTAGTGCACGCCATCGCGTTAGGATAAATCAATTCCTGCTGATTACGACCTCCCCCTCACCTCTCCCCCAAAAAGGGGGTCTCGATACGACTCCCTGTCCGCTGCTAATCTCGTAGCAGATAAACGATGTTGCCTAGCAGACAATCGCTCATCGGCTACCATTTAAAGACACATGGTACGCTCAAACACATTGAGGGTGTATGAGACTATCAGCCCCCCAGCTGTCGATGTGTCGTGGTCCCCCCGCCCAAAACTGCACGGGGTCAGAGTACGGGGCCGTGGGAAAGTCGTAATTCCTTGCTACACCGCCCGTTTCGCAAACTCACGTTTTTACTAACACCGTCCGCGCGGCGCGGTCGCGTGCAGCTCTCTTGGCTTTTTGCCAAGTCCTGTAATTGCGCTTTGGAATACAAGTACAACGCAATTTCTTTATGCGGATAACATTTTAGGTGCTGCAAAATAAGAACCGAAGATGATGACGAGGGCTAGAACTCAAGAGCAACTGTGCTGCTTCTGCATATCCCTCAGAGGCCACGCGCATTTCCCACGAACATCGACAATTAAACAACGGCCCCTGAACGCGTCTCCATCGTTAGTTCTTGCATTATCTTCTATAGCCTTATAGAAACAAACAAGCGGGGCCCGTATTTTCGAGGCCGGGAATTGCACGAACAATGCCACAGCCGATTTTAACATACGTTCTGCAGTTCCTTAGTTTTTTCTTCAATTTTTGTTTTCTATTTTACATCATACCATCTCGTTGTTCCCTCTCATTTCTAGCCCTCTTGTCCTCTCATCACTCTTCTATTCGGACTTTGAAGCATGAGCAATACCTCAAATGTTAGGAAATTGCGTTTTGCTTGTATTGTCATGTTTTATTGTCATGTTGTCCGTTTTTATTGTCATGTTCTGTGGGAATGCGCGGCCTCTGAGGGATATTGCAGAAGCAGCACAGTTGCTCTTGAGTTCTAGCCCTCGTCATCATCTTCGGTTCTTATTTTGCAGCACCTAAAATGTTATCCGCATAAAGAAATTGCGTTGTACTTGTATTCCAAAGCGCAATTACAGGACTTGGCAAAAAGCCAAGAGAGCTGCACGCGACCGCGCCGCGCGGACGGTGTTAGTAAAAACGTGAGTTTGCGAAACGGGCGGTGTAGCAAGGAATTACGACTTTCCCACGGCCCCGTACTCTGACCCCGTGCAGTTTTGGGCGGGGGACCACGACACATCGACAGCTGGGGGGCTGATAGTCTCATACACCCTCAATGTGTTTGAGCGTACCATGTGTCTTTAAATAGTTAACTGAGGGCAGATTTATGCCACATAAAGGCACCAGCACTGAATTGTTCAAGTTGGTGCCTTCATGTGGCACAAATCTGAAAGCCGTCAGATGTCTCTACGAGTGTTCTTCACAAGAACAAGTCTTTCATCACTGAAGCTGTACGAAATCTGAGCATCGCTGCATTCCCCTTTTCAGAAGGGGCCTGCGATTACGACCCCCTCTGTTGTGGTTATCACAACGACGGCTGCACGGCAGGTGAGGAGACCGCTCGATCGTTTTAGCACCTGAAGCTTTATTTAAACCGCTCAGATGAGCGAATCGCAGTCGCGACAAAAATGCCACGACACGGTCCTCAACGCCGTTGGCGTTCTTCCCGCTCGCAACTCGCCCGTTTCCCTTTCATCGCGGTGGACGGGTATCGCCCTTTGGTTGGGATTGCGAAATACACACTACAGAAATGATTCTGTATAGTATGATTTCGCTAATTCCATCGGTACAGCCCAGTCTATTCACGGACGGCCATGCCGTAGAATGCACACATATCCCGGTTTTGCACTTATCTCGCAGCGCACTGGGAAAATATATCGATCGGTCCGAAGGAAATTCATAAAGGAAAGAAAACAGGAAGGGAAAAACGAGAAGAATTCAATTTTGTTCGCTGTCCTAGATAATTGTGGGTGGAACGTTTATCTGATATCTCCTGGCTTTTCAACTGAATCGTTACCAACTTTCTGCAAGGGTTGGAATAAGACCAGGACTGAAAAAAAGGGAGGGTAAAAGCTAATTAAGAAAAGTACTGGGAAATGGCGTAATGATATGGAAACATCAAATAAGTTGAAATTTCAGATTACGTATGAGTGTTTCGATCCCCATCCCCACCGGAGAAGCCCGTTATCAATTATCCACTTCTCACCACACTGAAAGCGTGTACGAAAGAAATCCTTGGCTCAGTTGATGAAGGGTTCTCACTACGGAGAGCAAGAGCACGACAAGGCTCCGTGGAGAATTGCTGCTTTAGTGAGACCCCTTAAACCTCTCTTGAACCCTACTCCATTCATTTCTTCATTACATCTACGCTATCTCAATACCTCCTATTTCCCTTCAAAAGTTCCCGTTGATCGAAGGTGTATGGTTACCAATGAGGTTACCAATGAAAAATGTGTATCGAGTTTTCATATTGTTGAAGAACATATTATAACGCGTGAAGCACAGGGATAGTTCGATTTATCAAACCAGTTTATAGGTTTGAACAGCAGCTCAAAGGTCCCGTATTTAAACTCTTAAAGTGAGATGCAGAGGCCCAGATGCAGCTTCCATACGTAATTCCTAAAGTGCGCCCCACTTCTAATGAGTACGCTTCACCGTAATGGGTCAGGACATGCATTTCGGCGGCACGCATAATGTCGGCCGCCGCGCACAGCATTGCTTAGCCAGTTGTCCCGAAACGTAGAATATTCGACAAGACTT
Source organism: Cooperia oncophora (assembly GCA_036418165.1). Classification (NCBI taxonomy): domain Eukaryota; kingdom Metazoa; phylum Nematoda; class Chromadorea; order Rhabditida; family Trichostrongylidae; genus Cooperia; species Cooperia oncophora. Next base: position 1,275 of record MU952778.1, on the reverse strand, counting down.
TGCAAGTACAGCTGCACGAGTACATGGCTCAACCATATAAAAAAATCATACCTGTACCCACTGGTGGTCTTGGAGGACGGTACGGGAATTCTTCGCTGCCTCTGTTAATAGATTGTCCAGGAATGTTAATCACAAGCCAGTGCAGGAATTCGCTCAGATGCGGATCTTTTCTTGATGGAGCATCAGCGTCTAAACAAGGCATCGCACTGTATTTCGACTGAACTACGTGCAACGCATTTGAAAAAAAAACTGGGAGAAACTTGAAAAAAAACAACTCAGTTTTTCGTCAGGACCTCTCCTGTCAAACTATTGTTATACAATACAACTCCATACGTCTCTGGTTGAACGAAGGTGATGTAGAGAGGATAAGTGCCGCCTATCTCTTCATACTTTGCAGCAGCTTCCACGAGCAACTATAGCCTCTACCAGCGTTCCGAGCGCCGGCAGCGTCAGCGACTAGGAAAGTATAGATAGTGTCTGCCAGTGTGCACCGGCATCTACCAGCGTCCGGGAGAGAGAGTATGGCGCGATAGGAGGGTAGCAGACAGCTGGTAGAGCATGGGGAGATAGGAGGATGGCAGACTGCTGGTAGAGAGTATGGCGCGATAGAGGTACTAGCTGTTTGCTACCTCCTGTTGCGCCATACTCTCCACTCCCGGAAGCTGGTAGATGCTGGCGGACGCTGGCGCACGTGGCTGTGAGAAGCTAGATCGATATCTATGTATACTTTCCTGGTCGCTGACGCTGCCTGACGCTCGGAACGCTGGTGGACGCTGCCGCCAAATATGAACAGCCTATCAGATGTACAAAAGCTCTTTTCATCCTCAGTTTTTCTAACATACGGCACCTCTCTCATATATCAGGTTAAACAGTCGGAATCATGAAATTGCATTCATTAGATATCCCAGAAAAGATAGTCGCATAATATTACTCCACACTCGCAACTACCCTAAAGTCCCGCCGATGAGTGCGTCATAGGTCCGTCGCGCGGCGTAGCGATTGCCGCGCGAGCAAATTTCGTAGGGGGGGGAGTATCGTCTTGATCTTAGCAGCTAGGATCACGGAAACAAGCTGTGAAGCTGCGTTCATACTTTACGGCACCGTTCAGGAGTGTTTCGAGCGTCTGGCAGCGTCGACTTTGAAAGCGTAGACATCAATCTAACGTCTGCCAGCGTCTACCAGCGGGGAGACGGACAAGCGAATCGTAAGTTGCCGCTTCGCCGCTCGCGGCGGTGGGCGTAGCGTCTTCTTTAGTCGTGTTAGCTTGTAGATTAG
>MU952775.1:0-16471 GCA_036418165.1 Cooperia oncophora | reverse complement strand
CTGCTTATAGGACGATACGATGATACAAGTGTGGCATTTGGGTGCTTAGGGATGGCAGTTATAATTGACTCCTTCCATAGAGAGGGGATTTCACAAAACATTAAAGAAGCGTTAAGGATCATAGAAATGGGCTTATGCAGTGAAAACGCACACTTCTTGTAGATAATCTGAGGAATACCATCGAACGGCACAGAACAAGAGTTTTTGTGTGAAGCGATTTAAAGAATTCTAGTACACATCCTTTGGCGGTAACGGACGACATCAGATAAGGGCAAATGTGCTGAAGATGAACGTTGTTGACCGTTGGAGCCAGTTTTTCTTGCTAAAGTAAAAACCGCAAGCAAGAAACCCGCAATGTGGGTTCTGCCTTTTCGAGAATCAAAGTTCAAAATTTGGCAACCAGAGTGATCATAGAGCACTGGTATGCTTGTCTGCGGCTTCATTTTGTTTTTTATCAAAGTAAAAAACATTCGCTTTCGTGGATTATTAGCAATACGTTTCTCTTTGTTGGCTAGGAATCTCTTTAAATGGTGATCAAGTTCTTTACAGATGCGTTTGTAATGGAAAACTGATAATGGAGAGTCTTGCAACATGCAAAACAAAGTTTCGGGAAAAGGGCTTTTTGAGCCATCAAGTTCGTAATGTGCCTTGGATATTTCATTTTCGGAGCAGCCAAAGGCTTCAAAAGGGACGTATTTGGCAAATCCAGCATAAAGAATACGCAAAAATCTCTTATAAAGATCGTCCACAGACAAGTATCCCTCGAATGCACTCCACCAATCGATTACAGATAGGTATTCCGAAAGCCCAACGAAGTCGGTTTTCATGAAGTTTGGGAGAGGGATTTGTCTTTGTTCCGGAAGGAAAATTAAGGGACTCAAATGCAACTTACTTGTGTTTCAGAGCTGCAAACGACCGCGACAAACACTAAGATTCTTGATAAAGGACCATTGCTTAATACTATGTCTAGGACTGAGCTTCCACGTGTAGGCTCTCTCACATGTTGGATTAAACCACAACATTTGAAAAAATCCAAGAACTTAGAGGACACGGGATTTTTGGCTTTTCCCTCTGTCCAATCTATTTCGAGGTTGAAGTCGCCAAGTACAATCAAGTGTTGGCCCGAGGAACAAACATCAAGCAGGCATCTATGAGGTTTTCGTTGTCATCAGAACTAGAATTGGGAGGTCTATATGTCAGTGCAACTCTGAATACTAAAGAATTAAAGAAGTCATGTCCCTCAAGACATAGAAGCTCAGCTTTTAGAACAGGTGTAGGAATAGTAGTCAAAATGAGTGTGTTCTTGGCTACGCAACAAACTCCACCACCCCTCTTTTCATGGCGATCAAGGCGGAAAACGCTGTAAGGGCGGCCACATAGTATTTCACTATCAGTTATTTTAGCGGACAACCACGTTTCAGTGATAAAGACTAGATCAGGACGATATAAATCTAGAAAAAAATGGAGGTGGTGCAGTTTGTTGCTCAGACTTCTAGAATTAAAGAGATAACATTTTATGCCGAGGGGTGTTCCGTGACGAGTTACAGGTTTCCCTGCCTTCCCGATTTGGGAAGTTCATCGGAACGCCTCAACTCGCCACGGTATACCACCCAAATGCGTCCATTTAGTTGCTTATTACGATCTCTGCATTCTTGTCTGAGTTGAAATTCACGGCTCCGCTCTGCAGGCGTTAAACTTTTGCGAACAAAAACGCTAGGCAGAGCGGAGGTGCGTAAACGATAACTGTTGGAAAGCGCACTGATCCAGTGGCTCTTCGACGGAAGCACCACTTTGACGAGACGCGGATGTGATCCCCCAGGTTTACCCATGCGGTAAACCTCCACTGGCCTACATTCTACACCTAATATATCCAAAACCTCTGTAACCTTTGACTCCACGTCCCGCTGCCTGCCGGAAGGCGTCGTCTCGGAAGTTGACTCGGACAATCCGGAAATGACGAGACTCCGCCCCCTTTTCTCTGCCTCCATGGCGTCAGTAATGGTGTCTGGTAATTTGGCCACCAGAGCATTAATAAATTTGGCCATCACTGGATCTTTAATTTGTTCGTTGCGCTCAATCATTGCATTGAGAATTTCATTCATAGACATCCCTGCAATTTCACTGTCAGTAGGACTCTGATCTACAACGACGGTATTGCCCGAATGCATTCTTTTGGCCCACTGGCCTGCCCTTGGGATCGAGATTTTTTGGAAGAAAAAGCCAATTAACCCCCCTAACAGGGTCCGAAACTATACTCGCCAGGTCTAATCAAGAAAACACAAAACTTATCTGGTTACGACCGCGGTGGACGTCGTTATAAATACCTTACACTAGAGCTTTACCGAAGTGTAGTTATGACTGTTATATGAATACCAAGTCGCAAGATATAGGCGAATATCAGAAGATAGGACGATCAAATATAGATATCTAACGTAAAAGATAGGTCGAGCCTCTCAGTACCGAAGCACGCCGCAAACTTAAAAAGTTCTGATACTAAACTGGACCACGGACTTCCTCCTGAACACGATAGCCCGCACTGCGACATTACCGGCAACTTGATCAGTTGCTGTAGCACTGACGTCCCATAAAAGCGACTTGAAAAAATCGCAGGTTGCAAGCAGTCGAAAATGTGGTTTCACATTTATCAAGTGCTTATGGGTGAACGGAATTTCAGAATGGGTTTTTCAACAGTTAGAGTTGAAGGCATCGATTGGATGGTCCAGTGGATTGCATTGAGGATTCTCAATAGCACTGCGGGGATGAGGCGGATTGTTCAATCGTCCTTCAGGAGCGAATTTCAGCATCCTGCAGATTTTTCTAGGGCTTGCTCCACATATATCAGTTGTGCGTATCGCGCTGCGGAAGTTGGGAGTGTCATTCGAGATGAGTTTGGCGCGGTGCCAGACCCGTTCTACCAGCAATTGAAGCGGGCAAATGATACAACTGCATCATACCGTTCGTATTACTCGCTTTTATCTACCACTTTTTGTCGATTAAAGCGCTCCACATAGAGAGGCAAGACGGTATTTGACGGTCTGTAAAACACACTTCATTACTGCCTGAAACACCGCCCCAGAAACGTTCCCGGCCAAGCGCATTTAGAATGTAGCGTCCGCTTTCATAATTCAACGGATGTTGACCATCATAACCACATTTTAAATAGTTATAACCCGGGAATCGCACTATTCGACTATTACAATTTTCTCATACCTTTAAACAAGATTGTCTGAGATTTGTTTATAATAGATTTATCAATTCCCAGATACGAATATACGATTAGTGATAGCAATGGTGCATTGTTAGCTGATTTGAGTTCGAATATGCGCTATGTATAACGGTGTATGGGTTGTTTGCCGCTATTCTGCGGCAAACGTCAACGCCACAAATAATTGTCAAACTTGTGATTGAGACCACATGATTACTCCTAAACCGCTACATTACCATCAAACGAGCATCGTTTACTGAGATTTGTATTTTAGTTGATCAATTGCAAGCACGCTCATGACAAGTACATGTAGCAATGATATCGTTTGTCTCCGATATGAGTCAAATCTTTCCCCATCTGAATGCGTTAGGTACACACGTATAAGGGACGCTTGGCGTTATACTGCAGCCAAACTGCGTCAACGCCAAAATTGAGTGTCAGAATCATGATCAGGACCATTGATCGCCCATACAGGCATACCGTTGAGCAGAATTTTTGACTTTTTTGGGGAGGTAACGTTAAGTTTTTCTCTCAAGGTCGTGCTTTTTCGTGTTACGTTCATGTTCATGTCCACATACAAATAACTAACAGTTGTGGTAACAATTACCAAAACAAGTGGAACATGAATATCTGCCGCATCAACTGCACCCAGCAGAAACCCATGAAGAGCAACCACTGTCATCTTGGCAAAGAACGATGACATTTTCTCGATTGAATCCATGATCCTTCAAAGTGTAGGACGGTTCAAGATGATCATCCACGTGTCCAGCAGCTACTCAAGCGTATGTCGGACATGGACGGAACCTGACGGCGCAGAAATGACGATTGGTCTGGCTGATAACCTGCACAGGACGAATAAGTTGACGACCGCTTGATTGTTCCAAAAGGAAATCTTGCTTTGAGTATTTTGTCTCTCATTAAGCCAATTTTAGGGAGGCTGTTTGTCATAATCATGAATCCATGAGTATATTGCATGAATAGGAGGAAGAAGTAAACATTCACTGATTGGCAGTGTGCAGTTGCTCCCGCCAAAATTGACATCGATCATATTCTTCTTTTTGGGGCACTCTGACAACACAATGGCGTGATCCGCGATACCGGGTCAGCTGTGAACAGGGAGTACAGCCAGTGGCGGGAATATTACCGGCCTGCCACCCCTTGACAAAAGAGGGAATCAGCGGCTTTGTCGCTACGTGGGCTTTCCAGAACTGTTATTACCCTGCTATTCAATTATGAAACAGTAGCTGATAAGTAATTCCTCAATGAAGAAAAAAGAAACAAGAGCCCTCAAGAACACCATAAACAAAATCGCGCCCTGACAGTCACACCTCCCTGCGGTCTCTGTGCAAGCCCTGGCTCATAAATCACTTTGTCACATCTCCCAGTAGTGGACATCGAATGCGAAGAAAAGAAAACAAAAAACAACAGAAACATAGAGGAAAAACTCCTGAAAAGTAAAGGAAACATTTAAAAAGCCGGCGCCCGATCTTAGGGTTACGGGTGGCGAGCACGTTTTAGTGTAGTGAAGTGCGTCGAGCTTTTGCACCACAGAAATTGCATCATTCGTGATTTTTACGCGTTTTACCTTACGAGATGGGTTGCTGTTGACTGTACGTGCTCCCAATGAATAAAATGTGATGAAGGAGAGCAGAATTATTTACGAGCACGAGCGCGGTCAACAAAAAATACATGCAGTTCCGATTAATGACTGCCGTCCCAACAAGGAACAACTGAGCGGCTCTCGTCAGAGGGCAGCTAGCTAGTGAGGCGGTCCAACTGAGCAGGCGTTAGAATCTAGAATTTTGAGCGGTTCTGGCTCGCTTCTCGCTCGCTGAGGAGTCACGAGAGTGAGGTAGTATCTAGCTTGTGGGCTGAACTACATGCTCAAGGAAAGGCGGCCATGTTACTCGAGCGCGGGGGCTGTCTTTAACGCATGCGCCAATTGGCTTCAATTCGGCAGCGCCATCTTCCTCATATGAATCATCGATGAAAGTCTGCATAGGAGTTTACTAGGCCGGATATCGAACAACCCTGTTTATGCAATGTTTTATAAAGCTTTAGTCCAAAAAGTTGTGGCGCCAACATGCTCCGGCCGCAAGATGAGTGTGATATGCGTGATCAGGACACCAAATAAACCAGTACGCAAGGTTACACCCGACTGATGGGAAAAGCAGCGGCGTCAAATTGGCGCCTAATTAGTTTTTGGAATAATGATATTATTAGGTTGGTGAGAAAGTCCTACGACACTTTGAATGTGGAAGTTTTAATCCCCGATTAGTGGACAACGTTCTCCATTCTTTTTTTCTACAGGTGTAATATGGCTTTATAGAGGCTCCCAGTGCTTTAAAGTCCCCAAATATCAGGTTTTTGTCAACCCATCCTTTATTACTCAACCCATCCTTTATTATGAGTTCCTGTAGAGCAACTCTGTCGTGGTCAAGGGAGCTAATACCAGCGTTGCGTTCAAGAAGGATGTGCATGCCACAGCGCACTTTCCCCATTTGTGTCATCGCTTGAAATCTGGAGTATTTTGTTCAAGGTAGGCAACATCGGCGCAGAATGGCAGCCGTTCAGTCAGGCCCCAGGAAGCGCAGCCAAACGCAAGCACCCGTAAGTTGGCAGTTTTTTCAGGCTGCATCTAACTGATAACTGCCATGCGTCTCCACAATCTCGGTTGTGATTTCGGGAAAATTTTGTGAAGAATGCCACATAATGAATGAATTTTGTGAAGAATGCACCACTACGTGAGGGCGCACTGAATGGTCGTGACTAAGTGTTCTCTTCATCGTACAGGGTGTAAGGACTTTTTAGTAGACATGTGGTCGCTAGAGAGATTGGGTTTCTTGCGTACACCATGCACATAACCTTCACAGGATCTCTCTAGGAGAAATTCGTTTGCTTAGCCAAGAGGAAGATGAAGATGAAAAAGATTGCACTGTAATTCTGGTGGGACTTAAAAGCAATCGCTGAGTACTGGCACAACTGTGACAGCTACAGTCTACTCTAATCAACTTCAAAACACGAATGACCTCGCGCATGATTTCGAACAGAAGCATTGAGTTTCTTTCTTCCTCTCGGCAGACGAAGACCGCATGTCAAGTGATTGGTTGTGGTTGCAGTTACGTTAAACGATCACGTATCAAGGAATGCGACTGCAACCAGCTCATTCCATGGACCTTTGCAGCCTCTAACTACCATTTATTTTGATCCCTAGCGCATCCAGAGCAAAAAAAAATCCGAAAACCAACGTCCACTCTGAAATGAGGTCCACCTCTTCTCTTCGTCATGGTTACACTTGTTTCTGGAAAGGTACGCCGGAGGTGGGGACTAGTCTCAGCTTTTAATGGTGATTACTTTTTGATCTGGGGACTCTCTTAGTCATGGAAAATCTGGTCAGAAATTATGATCAGTGTCGTAGGACCTTCTTTCCAACGTAATACAATAGAATACGTCAATGTCGCTTGGAATTCCTTTGAGTTGTCCTAAAAGCGCCGAAAAGCTCCTCACTTTTCTAAAACTGATCTACCCCTGAGCTGTTCCTGTAAACCTCAAGCTTCACACGAAGAATCATGTATGCCGACATGTATATGTACGAGGAGCACAGCTGGTTTCGAGCGAATGTTTACCCTTGAAGAAACTCAGGTTGACTTGTCTATAGGTAATGAGATACTGATGCGTCTCTGGACGCCAATCTTCGACCTGCTCTTCAAATCCGGATTTATGAAGGGCTCTCAATAATAAACAATAGCTTTGAACCAGGTATTATGTCTGCGCTCCAGCATATCACTAAGGACTACACTATGGTGGCAACTGTGGTAGCATGGACGAGTGAAGGTAGTTTTGTGGAATGAGGTCACACGATCTGACTCTCTTATGTACTTTTGTTTGCTCTTGCGCGACACCCGCAGAAAATAACTGGGTGTTGTTAGTTCATTATTGCTTCGATATAATCCCTTTTGCGAAAACCGATTGACCGCATCGTGTGCACGTGTTTCTGTATATGTGGTTGCGTTCATCCGGTAATTAATAACTGTTTTATAAATGATAGTGGTGGTGTGCAGGTGACAGTATTGATTGGTGGCACGAAAGATGTAGGAGAGAGGGGGGTCACCAAACCCTAGCGCAGGTCACAGCAATAGTGAGACGCAGGTTCCAAGAACCATTATATGAGCAGACACTACACAAACATCCATAGGTTGGCGACAGAACGTGATAACAGCTGATAAGAGCTAACATGGGCGATAAACTTGAGGTCCCAGAAATCAAACTGCGTGCGTCATAATTACATAAGGGAGTTGGTTCCAACTAGCGAAAATGAGGTGGAGCGTGGATACTGATAATTGTCTATAGATAGTGGTATTGTGATCATTAAGAGCTAATAAGAAACTGCCTCCAGTTTCAAGCTGTTATTGTTTGATAACTGCTGTTTAACGCCGCAGTACGCGATCCGAAAGCTATCACAAGAATGCTGAGTTATGGGCAAAAGTCGGACCACGACTAGGGTAGGGAACGCAACTGCGTAAGCAGAAGGTGCGGGCTCGAATCCCGTCCGTGGTCCGACTCTTGCCAAAAGCTCAGCCAGTCTTGTGCATATGCCTTCATTTTGTTTCACCTCTTTCGTCTCCCTATCCATTGATCAGTTCTTTGGCGGTTCACCATGAAATGCGCGCTGTATATAAAAGCGCAGGGTACAGTCGATGGCGAAACCCATATTGCCGCTGGGAAGGCGTGGGACACGCTGCAAGATATCGTCCGAGGAAGCGGCCCGCCGTGTCGCGCAGCGAATGATGCAGCAGCTCGTGCATTTGCTACCCTATAGTTTTGCGATTGGAGCAATTGATTTACGACGGCGTACATCCGCAATGTTCACAACATCTCATCAATAATTGAAAATATAAGGATGTTTTTCTTGATAGTAACACAGAATTGCTTGGCAGATCCATAGATGCATCTTCAGGGAATAAACAAACATAAGATAAATATTAAGATTGTTATTCTTCTTATAGTACATAATTCGAGCAGTCGTCAGCGTCAACATCCTTTCATTCTATAAACCAGAAAACTTTGTTGTCGGTTTGTATGTTGTAGTTTGTTAGGTATATATGCTATGTATTGTATGTGATGTCGCCGTCCGCAAATTGGCTCACACGGGTTCGAGTTCGCTGGAGGCGAAAACGACCGCTAGGCAAACCGGTAACCGATTGGGAGGATGTAGCAAGTCCAATGATTTGATTGTGATAACAGCCTCCGCTATATAAGACAACCATTCGGTACACTCCGAGCCATTGCACGAGCCGCTGCCGTGGCAGCTGGACGTGTGCTCGTGCGGGGGCAGGTAAGGGGTGACCAGTCCCCTGCTCCCTCTCCTGTCATCTGCTTCACCCGGGGAAAGTTGGCACACTATAGGAAGCGAGGCCAGAGTGAAAAGGGGCGCGGGGAGCGGTGCAGTGAGTGCAGCGTAGGCGCGCGTTCAGTAGAAACGGCGCACAAGGCGATGACAAACAACCGCTAACCAAGACTGCGCAGCCATTCTATTTAACCGGAACGAACAAAGAAAGTTATTGGTTGCGATAACACTCTCCACGCATATTAAGAAAACCACTACCCTCCAAGCCATTGCACGGGTTGCTCGCGTGGCAGTTGGACGTAAGTGCGTGCAAGGGGCAAGTGTGGGGGAGGGGATGGAAATTGAACGGCGAGTACGGATGAGCTTGAGATGAGGATGTGGAGTGAGTATCGATGTTTCACCTCTTCTCCCATCCTCACTCCCTTAGCGCCGGCACTCAGTCGCGATCTGAGCCCATCAGGGGAAGGAAGCATTAGCGATTGAATCGGCAAAACTGGCATGCTAGTAAGGGGATGCGTAGGTACGCTTGAATAGGAGCAGGCGGCAAGAGAGAAGGAAAGAAACCGCTAGCAAAACTGCAAGCTTATCCATGTTTCAGCAACGAACTAAGAAGTTGTTTGGATTGCGAATCGCTCCCGCTATCTAAGTCTATTGCAGCAGCTGCTCGCTTGGGAGCTGGACGTGAGCACCTACCAAGCGGCGTGTAAGACAGGCACTGGCGGCGTAGTGTCCTATGTTGCACCAGCTGCTCACGTGGCGGCTGCATACCACGTGCGGGAGTGGGCGACGGTTAAATAGGGTCAGTGGGATATGATGTGGTGAAGGGGTACCAGATGAGCACGGCAATTTCGCGAATCGGAGCACGTAGCGCCTGCGGTGGTAATTAGTCTACGGTTGCCGTAGGATGAAAAGAAAAGGGATCGAAGGCAATCGGAACTGAACCGACTAGTGAGTCACTGAGCGAGTCTCTGAACGGAGTTATGAAGATTTGTCCAAATGAATAGACATACAGTCAAGTGCGATCGCCCTTGAATATCCGCGAAGCGAGTTCTATTTCAGCGGCGGCATGGCATAGTGACATGAGTCTTGCCTTTTTAAGGGTGAGATGAAGGTTTAGGTTCAGAAGAAAACAAGTACTCTCCTCCTGTGAAGGTTGCTCGCTGCAAGCGTTTTTGGGTGTCATATTGATCTTCAAGCAGCAATACTACTAGCTGGGGGCTTGCCAACCACATTTAAAATTTCGACCAAGAAAACTGGAGCAGCAACAGAATAAATGTGCAAGAAATGTCAAGTTGAGGTTACAGATGAATGTATATGTAGCCCAGTAGGTGTGAACATGAATTGAACTCCACCCCATGGCTACCCCACGTTTCGAAGTCAGATTAAATGGCAGAATTGCTTAGAAACGGGCGCCAAGGGCTAGATCCAACTCCTTAACACAAGCCTGACAACTCGTCCAGACAAAACGCTTCTGGCCTCACGAATACAAACACGCATTTTCAAGCCCCCACCTAGATGACAGGGCGTCCAAGTGTCACGCAGTAACTGGACACTAACACTTTTAAAGCAAATTCATGAGAGCCGTGATGTGGTGCTGATACTATAACCACTTTTTGCCTCCTGTTGCAAGAAGCAAAAAAAATAAGACTATCAGTGATCTTATCTCACACTTCTCGCTTGTTGGACTGAAGATAATGGCTTCATAAATGCGTTCAGAGAATCGCTCTACAAATTTCGTGGACAGATTCGAGAATAGCGTACAAAAGCACGTTCGCGACCTACATGCCTTTCCAATACAAATGACCACTTCCACCCACGGACTATCCCTAATAAGAAAAGTTTGCATATGCTGCCACTGTAGAGGAAGTCATGCCATCTAGCCGAAATGCTCGTATTGTATCGCATTTAGAATGCATATTTTATTTTACATCGCGTTCAAAAATAAGTGAAGGGCTAGCCTTACGAACACGCGCGGCAGTCATCCCACCATACCATTCTTTCGATCGGCAGAAAACTTGGATTCTGCTAGAATTTTGTCCCCAAGGTGGTTCAAACTACTACTGAACACGCACACCGCCCTTCAGTTTGCTCACAAAGCTGTTGTTCATGGATCATGCAAGCCGTCACTCAGGAGCCCTATTCAAGACGCGACAAGACGTTCACGCTGTGCGAACTGCTTGCAAGTTCTCAAGCTTCCCCTATTGCTATGAATAAACGAGTACAGATGTGGAAGCGACGAAGCCTCTTGACCATTTTCTGAAAAAATTGCTCAGCAGAACCAGAACCAGAGCAGAACCAGAAGACCGCAGTCTATGCCGCGGCGAAAATAACTATAACTTGAAAATCAAAACTCGCTATCACACAGAAGAATGGATTGCAAATGGTAGCCATAGCAGTCCGAGAATGCGCGTACAGAGACGCTTCGTAGTGTACATCACTTCACAAGAAGTACACTCCAACCTTGATCCTTTCCAGGTTAAAAGAATGGGAAAATGTGATCAACAGACCTCAGACAACGCTCTCGTATAGCTATCGGTGATGCGCTTCTCGCAGCCAGCGGTACCAAAACTTGTGGCTGCACAAGTGTCTAAACTCGCAGCTGAAAGTAAAGTGCTTGTTTTGAAATGGACACACCCGACATGACAACTAACCGGTACCAAGCTTCAGAAGTTTCCGAATATGGACCATGTGATGAACATCCGTATCGGACAAGTCGGACTCCAGGAACTCGGCTTCTATTTCAACCTCAAATGCGAAGCGAATCACAAAATCAGACGACCGTCAAGGTAATATCACTCAATGTACATTCACATCATCATTCATTTCGCATTCATCTGAAGCCTTCCCCATTCTGGTAAGTTTCCCGATCTCTAACTGTAGAGAGTGATTCCATGGCTCGAAGGAAAAATGTGGGCAGGATCTTGAAACTCAGCTGATTCTAGAAGGACAATCTTCTACGGTAATGCGTGCATTTTGTTACTGATATGTCCACTGTAGGGCAACTTCGTATCCGATCCCTCCACCAATGATCGTATGTGCCTTTGAAGCAGTTCACGGGTCAAGTGGTCAGGGTACAGCATCGTGATGAGGGAAATAATCAGGTCAGTACGACATCCCTCTACTAATGGGATCCCGGTACGACTCCCCTCCCCCGCTCTCTTGCAGCCCTAACTGTTAGATCAAAAGAGACGGGTAGAGGCGTAGCGCAATTTGCCTGCTCGCCGACCGAGGAGAGCTACTGAGACGCCCGCTTCGCGAGAAATGTTCCGGTTAGCAGATAAATTGAGGCCCTCAAAATCATCAAATAAAGACAATGTAAGTGAAATCACTTACCCCTAGGTGCATGCACACGACATATCGGGCCATCTTAATTTGGGAAGGCAAAAATGTAAACTATTACATGAATAAACTACATAATTATGATCTAAAAACCCAGGTAATACAAAATAACAGTAATCACATACAAATATTGCAGAAATTAATCCCAGATTACCTATGTTAATGTGAAAAGCGGAACAACGATCATAATGTACGCATAGATCTCCCAAGGAAGAAGATAAGCCCATGGACGTGGCCGCGCTGGCAAAAATAGCGCTGGCCTCTGAGTGAGGGGGAATCGCGTGCGTTTTCCGAGCTTAACTACATTTTCACATAGGACTCTTGGGAAACGGAAGACAACTTGTCAACATCATCTCTGTACTGCTGGGTTTTCTACTCTTCGCAACCTGTATCTTCTCCGTTCATGTAATATTCTGAATGGGTTGCGGACGTGTTAGTGAATCGCAGGACGGTTTTATGCTTCATACGAAAATTGCTTCTTTCAAATCTTTTGCAAAACTGAAAGCGCCGTTAGAGCGCCCCATATTTTTTCCTTTTCAACAAGCTTTACAGTTCTCCTGAAGACCTGCTAATTAAGAAGATATTTCAGATGGGTCATCCCTGCGCGAGGTTCTCATTTACACAAGAGCTCGACTCCTCCTGTGTAATTGCAGGGACACTCATTCGTGAACTTCAATATGCTTTCAAAACGCATTACCCGTCGACCTGAGTCAAAGCATGATTTGGTTATCATCGATCTATTTCGTCCGATCGTGTATTACGCTTCTACGCAGAGGTGCTGGAAAGGTGTACCTTCTTATCCTAGGTGATTTTTTCTTGCTAGCAGATGTTTATTTGGGGTTCGGAAAGGTCGATATGCAGTAATCCGTTTGAGATGTATTATTTAGTCGTCTACGTACTCAGAGTTTATGTTAGTTCATGTTCTGACTATTAATATTGCTAATAAGTTGTTTTGATATTTGTAGTCTTCCTTACATTCGGGTCCTCTGCTGCTTCCCGTCCGCTCCATCAAACTTAGCGATGACACTTTTGTGCTGTTTGGTGCTCACCGACCCTGCGTTCACGACCCCCCCTTCTCCAGCAGCCACGTACGACCTCCCTATGAGTCTTACACAACAATGCTGTACCCTGTCCGCGAAATGCCGACGTGCGCTTGACATCCAAATAAAATGAAGATAAATGAATGAGTGTAATAACATGTTCGAATAAAAGTGATTCGTTTCGCCTACTCAGACGAATCACTTCGTTTGTCAACCCCTGAGGCTCATCAGTGAGTTAATAAGATAGGTGAAGAGTATGGTGAAGGTAGAAAAAGGTGACAAATGCACGTATATAAGTAACAGTATTAGAAGTTCAAGAGTGGATCCTATAGACTGCATGGTTTAGTGTGTTAAATTGGGCCTAAATTGTAGAATCTGATACTCAGTGTCACATATGCCATGAAATTAGAGCACTTTAGTGTGTTATAAATTGAGGTCAGTATTATTAGTTGTGATCGGATTTTTCTTAATGAAAGGGCTTTTATCTATTAGGTTGTCCGGAAAGTTCTCAGCGTTTTGTGTTACTATTTTTTGTACATTCATTGCTGATTAAAAACTCATTCTCCCTTGCGTCTCAGTAGTACATCCTGAAGAGAATTTTTGCGCTATCTGATGGTATAATTGCCGTTTCACCATTGCTTGATAAACCCCCTTTTCCCAAGACTTTTTGAAGCATGTCAAAAGAGCAACTTCGGACGATATTTTTCTTCAACTACAAATTGGGTCAATCCGCAGTCGAGACAGCTCGACAAATTAACCAGGTGTGGGGGCCCAATAGTGTTGGAGAAAGCACCGTGCGACAATGGTTCGACAAATTTCGTTCTGGAGATTTCAGCCTTGAAGATGAACCTCGTAGCGTCGACCTAAAGCAATACCTGACGAGGATTTGAAGGCGTTTGTGGAGGCTGACCCATCCCAAACAGTTCGAGAGATTGCAGAAAAGCTAGGCGAGCAAATCCACTGTTGCAGATGGTCTGAACGCATTGGGAAGGTGAAAAAACTCGACAAGTGGGTGCCCCACAATTGAGAGCAGAAATTGGCACGTCTCGAGGTTTCTTCTTCACTGCTTTTGCGCAACAGGACCCGTTTTTGGTCCGATTTGTCACCTGTGATGAAAAGTGGATCATATGACAGGACAAATTTTTGAAGCCAAACCCTCACGAAAAAAAGATTCTGGTCACGGCGGCTGGTGTGATCCACTATAACTTTTTATCACCAGGCCAAACCATCACAGCAGAACCCTACTGTGAAGAAATCGACGAAATGTACCGAAAATTTTGTCAGCTGCAGCCAACACTTATCAAAAGAAAGGGTCCGATTCTTTTGCATGACAACGCCCGCCCACACGTTTCACAAATCACTTAAATAAATTGAACGAATTGGGGGTTGAAGTTCTACCTCAACCGCCATATTCTTCAGACCTTTCGCCAAACGCGACTTATCACCTTTTCAAGAACATTTTCAGAACTTCCTTGCTGGAAAATACTCCATCAATCAGGAACAGGGGAAAAAAGCCTTCGTAGATTTCGTGGATTCTCGACCACCCAGTTTTTTCCTTTGATTGGATTTATAGACAGTTTTCACATTTGACAAAAGTGTCTGATTCGAACGGTGCTTACCTCGATTGAATTCGGTGAGTATTGAAAAACTTATGATCATGTAAAGTGAAACACTCAAAACGCTGAGAACTTTCCGGACAACCTAACACATTCCTTAATCCTCTGGGTTAATAAGAATACTCTCAAAGGCAGCGTTCGCGTTCAGTTGAGATTTTCCTCTCTCTTCGAGAGCAGAGTTAGTCAGGCCATGCAGACGCAACAACTACACCACTTTCGCGGCGCAATAACGAGTGAGGAGACCCACAATGCCGTCGTTCCTCTCATTGGCCCAACCCTTAAAGGAAGCGCCCGCGTTCAAATTTAATGAGTATGCGGCTCAGGTAGTAACAGCGAGGTAGCAAGAAGCCTATTAGTGAAGAAAAATCGAAGAAGAAAACACGCAAAAATGCGCTATAGAGCGAGCTTCATACGAACAACGGTTTGACGGTTGTACGTGCTCAAGGCGAAGAGAAGGAGTGATTGCACGAGTTTCCACTTGTTCATATCAGCTGTTTTCCCTTATCACCTCACTCTCACCACTCCACGTGGAGAGAAGCAGCAATGGAACAACCGCACCATCAGGCAACCATTAGAAATGAAGTTGGGTGGCGTGGTCGGCAGGTGGGCGGAGCCGTCGGCTCTTTGCGGGCGGACGCCGCTGTTCCGTCGCATTTTTGGGTTGCGAAACATGCACGTCCACCATCCTCATAGGGGGAGCTACTAGATCCAGAGAGGGCGTGAGAACAACAAATGAACGCGGGCGCTGCCTTTAATCACTGGCACCGCCCACCATTCATTTCTAATGGTTACCTGATGGTGCGGTTGTTTCGCTGCTGCTTCTCTCCACGTCGAGTGGTGAGAGTGAGGTGATAAGGGAAAACAGCTGATATCAACAAGAACTCGTGCAGCCGCCGCCCTCTTCGCCTTGAGC
The DNA here is from genome assembly GCA_036418165.1 of Cooperia oncophora. NCBI lineage: Eukaryota > Metazoa > Nematoda > Chromadorea > Rhabditida > Trichostrongylidae > Cooperia > Cooperia oncophora. Next base: position 1,011 of record MU952775.1, on the reverse strand, counting down.
ACGTACAACCTCAATTAAGCAAGGGTTCTATATAGAGCCTTTCCTATGATTTCTTTCTGATTTTTCTTCACTAAGGGGTTACTTGCTACCTTGTTATAAGTATTTGAGCCGCATAACTCATCAAATTTGAATGCGGGCTCAGCCTTTACCTAACTATTAATTTTTTTATAATCTTCCATCAGGGAATATTTATAGCTAATAAACTTATTTTTGTAGATGCATTTAACTATATTTGTAACAATAAATTCTTCTTTATAGTTATTTTTAACAATACCTTTATCATTTCTTTAATTTTATTTCTAAATACTCCAAACAATGTACATGTGCTTGCTATTCTGAGAGTTTCCGTATAAATCACTGTACTTTTTGTGTTCACAGATATATTAGCACCTTCTATTGGAAATCTTTAACTTCAAATGTGTAATCATCCGTTTTATTATATAATTCTGTACAAATTCTATTATTATCAATTATTATTTTAAGATCCTAGATATTCACTACATTGATCGGTTGTATGTTTTTTTGTATTCAATAATATCACCATAGACTTCGTTCCAACTGCGATTCTAATTCTTTTTCGTCTTGATTGTGTATAATAAGCAAATCATCCATATATCTGTATGGAATGAGAAGGTTATTATTACAGCGCTTCTTATTTCAGCAAACTTATGTCCCATTAGGGAGCGTAACATCAGCCAGTAGAGGGCTAAAATTAACTCCTTGTGGAACTCAATTTGTCTGTTCGAATATGTTATTTCCAAATACGCAAAAACTATTATAAAGCAAGTACTCTATTAATATATAACAAGTCTTCAATTTTGTAATATCTATAGTTACCTTTTTTAATACTGTTCTGTATAATAAACTTTGAAACCATTGGTAGCTATTAATTGTTCACTAGAACTTCTAAGATATCCAGTAACTCTTCGATACTACTCATTATGTTGAGCTTCAAATTGGTAAACATGTCTACAAAGTCTGCTGTGTAAACTTTATGTCATCATATTTGAT
>MU952770.1:0-10188 GCA_036418165.1 Cooperia oncophora | reverse complement strand
ACGAGTTTGGCACCGCGCTAAACGCAGCCGCACTGATACGCCCAACCGCCCGCGGTGAACTACACTATATGGGTGGTATCTATCCATATGGAATTGCAAGTGGAGTATTTCATTGCTTGAGCCTCTCGCGATAAAAAATAAAACATGGAGTACCTTGTAGCGGTTTAGACGTTGCCCGAACCCCGTGAAAATGTGATGAGCTTCTAACTACTTTTCCTGTATTTGATCTGCAATCCTGAGCTCACAGCAGAACAACGCGACGACGTAATAAATACGGTTGTGACAAAGTAACCGCTCGGTAAGTACTGGATTTGCGCTTTCGTTGGTCACCTAATTACCCGAGCAGGTGCCAGTATTGTTCACGTTCGTCGCTGCCAGGAGTCGGAATTTCCTCAGTGTTCTCGAGGGACACGATTGACTCTATATCGTACCCTCAGAGGTGTCGCGAAGAAGTCTGACCATAGAGTCAGCCGTCGTAGCTATGTTCCTTTGACATCGGGCAACGTTGCACGTTGTGGATCCATAGCCAGTGGCCTCGTAGTTGATGGCGTGAGGGAGGAAATCGTAATTGCTTGTGGGGAAAAATCTTAATAGTTGTTGCCCATCCTTAGTTTCCCACTTCACGTCCGCTATGTACCCCCCTCCCCATCAAGCTGACAGATGATCGATCGTACCAGAAAGGGAACTTCTGAGGGAAGTCGTATTTTGCAATTTTTCCTAATGGCAGGACGTGCCCTTCTTCAGGTTGCTGAAATCTAGTCGGTAATCGTCTGGTTGAGCAGCCGTTCTCGAATCTCAATACGTGTTCAGCCCACGCAATGTTCAAAATCTTAGCAAATGCGACTGCATACCCAGTCTGTGGTCAGATCTCTGGGTTCATCCATCGCTTGTCTGTAGCGGGAAACTGCGCTCTTTCGATGGACGCAATTATGACGCTGAACGCACGTTCATCGTGCTTACGTAGGGGACTAGTCCCCTGCGCGTGTAGTGGTGCAGAAAGTACCGCGAAACTGAGGAGGATGGCACTTGGAACCGGTTGTTCTTTGTATTGCTCGCTGCTCCCTCGATATTCTTAATCTTCAAGCCGCCCGCTTCTTTATTCTCAGCTCTTTTGCTACTGTGATAACCGTCGTCGTCAGGTTCAGCTGCTAGAAATGAAGAACAAGAGTGTAGATGTAAATAAAATAAAAATGAAAAATTAAGGAAATTGCAAATTAATTAAAATCGCGTGTAAATTTCTGCGATCCGGCGCGAATTCGGCTCCAAAGCCATAGAAATACTTTAAACTAACGAGTGGGACGCTTAGGCCGCAATAAGGAGTGGACGCCTAGGCCGTTTTTATTTTCATGTTTCATGGAAATGCGCGGCCTCCGAGGGATATTGCAGAAGCAGCACAGTTGCTCTTGAGTTCTAGCCCTCGTCATCATCTTCGGTTCTTATTTTGCAGCACCTAAAATGTTATCCGCATCAAGAAATTGCGTTTACTTGTATTCCAAAGGGCAATTACAGGACTTGGCAAAAAGCCAAGAGAGCTGCGCGCGACACGCGCCGCGCGGACGGCTGTTAGCATAAAGGGAGTCTGCGCCGCAAGTTGCATTTTGGGCGGAGCATGGACGAAATGGCTCCGTGTACAAACTCACCCGTGCGCGTATGCGGCGCGGTTTCTTCACGGCGCCGCTTCGGCAGGGGGGAGCGAAAGGCGATGGCTCGCGTCTCCGGCGCTGTGCTCCAATCCAGCAGCCTCTTTTATGTGGAATGAAAAGGAGGGAAAAGTAGGGAGAGAGGAAGGGAATTTAACAGATAGTGGGTGCTTATCACTCGTGAGACCATGAAGAAAGCTGCCTGTCTGACTGCCAAGCACCAGCGTGCAAAAACGGCGACGTCGTGGGAAAAGGTGCAGTTTATTGAGGTATTTGTAAAATCAGATAGGCAACATCTTATGCGCATTTCTCTCTTAGGTTATCTTCACTGACAGAAAAATCAATTCTCGACGGCGTCCAGAATAGATATCAGCAATCACATGCGAAAGTCTTTTGCTAGCCGATCGTGGTGGTTCGCCAGACGAAATGTCAGACAGCGACCTCTTTGATGGTACGCTGCATAGGCCGTTCCGAGATCTCCCCTACGTTGGAAGCAGAGGAATTGGAGCTTGCGCTTATCGTGCCTGTATGAAGCAATACGAATACCAAGGAATGCTTGAGTTTAACCTCTTGCCTTTTTTAGCCGCCACGACACAGGACATTATGTGATGCACAAGAAAGCCGCCCGCCTGCACTGCTTTCAAATTCTACAATAGAAAATGGCATCCAACGCACAATGGTATACAAGCGATTTTGATTGCGCCGAAGGCAAACGTTCTTCTGTCTGCAAACACCCAACCGAAATCCTGTGGGGAATCATGGTTCGACGATACATGAACAGTGGGCAGTACAACAGCGTGCGAGACCTGAAGGAGGCAATAATTGATGCATGGGAGGAATTCGACGAAGACACAGACAAATTCTGTCTATAAGCATGCCCGAACAGGAATGTTCAAAAAGTAATAGGAATTAGAAGCAAAGAAAAACAAACATGGGAAAGGAATACACTCCACAACACAGATGATCCGTTTCGCTCGGTATCGCAGACGAATCATCATTGTCTAGCCAACCGAGCATCATCAGTGCGATAGGTTGAAGACAAGAGGACATAGACTACATAGGGGAAGGTGTGAGAAATAGGACAAAAAGAGAGATTGTAAAAAAGGGGGTAACATGCAAAGTTCATGCATCAAGATGATGATGAATTACACATAATAATGAAATTATACATTAATTGAATGAAGAGTGATATAACACGAAGTGTGCTGTAAATACGAGTGGAAGGAAGGGAAAAGGAGTAAGCCGGCAAAACCACTGAGAGAATGTTGAGTATAAGAGAAGGTATACAAGAAATAAATCAATTAAAGTATAGTGGAAAGAAGGGAATTAGTGTTGAATCACTGGCTGCAAATGAGCTAAACCCGTGTGACTAGTCTATTTATCTTTCTATAGTTATTTGCGATTGAGTACTTGTAACTTATAAATTTATTTTTATAAATACACTTAACAATGCTAGTAAGTAATAAAATCTTCCTCGTAGCCATTTTTCAAGAGAGTGGTGACCATATCCGTTATTTTGCTAACAAAAGCGTTGAAGAACGAACAAGTGTTCGCTAACCTCAAAGTTTCCGTATATATAACAGAGGATTTTGTTGATAAGAGATATATTTGTGTCCCTATACGGAAATCTGATAACACTGAAGGTAAAATCATCCGTTTTATTATACAGCTTGGTACTAATTTTACCGTTAATGATATTAATTGTTAAATCTAAATAATTACTAGAAACCTCACTCCTATGAGTTTTTTTCAACTGAAGGGTATTTTGATAAACTTGAGAAAGTAGTTCATCCACATCATCATCAGTTTGGTTGTGAACAACAAGCAAATCATCCATATATCTATATGGGATGAACAGCTTAGTTTTATTAAACTTTTTAGATTTAGCATAGTCATATTCCATGACAGAAAGCGTAAGATCTGCTAGTAGTGGACTGAAATTGCCACCTTGTGGGACACCTTTAGTCTGTTTGAACGTATTATTAGCAAAAAGACAAAAGCTGTTACGTAAAAGATAGTCAATAAAGTATATTAAATCGCTGGATTTGTAATATCTGTAGTTGTTCTTGAGTTCTTTACCATCTGTATAGAAAACATGGTAACCATTAGTGGCAATAAAGGATCTGTTGGCATTTTTGAAGCAAATGGTAAGGAGTTCCTGCCATTTTCTTAAGGATAAGATCATGCTCTAAATTTGTGAACATGTCAGTGAAATCTGCTGTGTAAATTTTGAGATTGTCGAACGTGATGCTGTGTAGTTCGTGACTTATATTAATATTACTTATAGACCAGTATGTCTTGATAGTCCTGTTGCGATTCCGAATTGCTTTAGCATAGTTTATGAAGTGATTTTTAAGATGTGTGAAGATTATGCGTAATTCCTGAGCCAGTGGTTTAATACTACTGCTATGTGCACCTGTGATGTACCTGAATTTACCGATCTTCATTAGCTTGGTTAGGCATCATATAGTAGGCTTATTCTGCAATCAATGGATATCTGATATTATTCTAACACAAAGGAACTTGTGTTTCAATATTAAAGAAAACTTGTTCGTATGAGGCATCAACTCATATGTGTTATTACTATTTCCATAGACAAATGTGTGGTTGGCAGCATCATAAGAAATGCCCATTTCATGCATAAATGTTCAGAGGTGACTTCTTACAGAATGATGTCCATAGTTATTCAGATTATGCCATTAAGTTATTAGCAACACTGAGCAACAAACAACTTCTATTTCCACGACATTTGTTCATAAAAAACCTTCATAATTTCGTTCAGAGAATCGTTCTGCAAATTTCGAAGGCAGATTCGAGATCAGCATCCAAAAACACGTCTAGTGATCTACATGTCATCACAAATGGCCACTTCGACCTGACACCTTCCCTTATGTTAGGAGTGAGAGCTTGGGCCGTTTTTATTTTCATGTTTTTTGGGAATGCGCGGTCCGAGGGATATTGCAGAAAGCACAGTTGCTCTTGAATTCTGGCCCTCGTCATCATCTTCAGTTCCTGATTTGCAGCACGTAAAATGTTATCCGCATCAAGGAAAGTTGCGTTTTACTTGTAGTCTAAACGGCAATTACAGGACTTGGCAAAAAGCCAAGAGGGCTGCGCGCGACACGCGCCGTGTGGAACGGCCGTTAGCATAAACGGTAGGCGGAGCATGGACGAATCAGACTTTTCCACGGCCCTGTAACCCTAACCCCGTGCTGTTTCGGGCGGGAAAACCACGACACATCGACAGCTGGGGGCTGATAGGCACATTACACCCTCAATGGTGTGAGCCTACATGCGTCCTTAAGCTATTACCATAAGCTGAATTATCAACACTAATATCTGAGCAATATTCCACGAGTGACGCCATAAGACTAATGCAGCTGCTGTAGCCCGAAAGGTCAACGACGCATTTGGTGAAGGAAACACTAACGATCTCACCGTACGCAATCGGTATAAAAGATTCGAGGATGGAGAGATGGACATGGAAGATGGACCTCGTAGTGAACGTCCTTCAGTGCTCAAAGTTTTGGCAATGCTCACCGCCATTCAAGAAGAGCCATACACCACCGTGCGGGATTTAGCAAGCAGGTTCGGGTGCACGCATACGACGGTTGAAAACCGCCTTCACGCTCTTGGATGCCGAAAAGTTTTGACGAAATGGATACCTCATCAGTTGACCGACGGCATGAGGATGGCCCGCCTGACTATCGTTCAATCTCTTCTCTTCCAGCCGCATCGCAAGGAGTTTCTTGAGGGCCTGATTACTGGAGATGAGAGTTGGATCCTTACGATGCCAACCCATCGTGCTGTTTGGCTTCCGCGCGGTGAAGAACCGCCAACGCAGCCAAAGTCCGACCTCCACCCGGAAAAGGTTATGCTCTCGTGTTTCTGGGATTCCAAAGGAATGCTTCACTACGAGTTGCTACCGCAGGGCAGGACTATCACCGCTACCGTGTGTGCTGATCAGCTCCAGAAATGGCGGATGCTGTGAAAAAACGCCTAAGAAGGGCTACCGTCCACCTTGTCCGTAACAACGTTTCGGCCTCATGTCGCTTTCTATCAATCGAAGCAATGTTATTGCTAATGACCGTGGTTATGATGTTGATTAATTGTTATATTATGTAAAAGGAAAATAAAGTTGAAAAAATTTCAAATTGGAAAATACTTTTTCGGCAACTTAATACAAACGCAGTCATCAACGACTATCTGCTTATATTTGTCATTATCAAACTCTTTGAGCATTTTATCATAATAGCAGATTTTGTTAGCCAGTGTCACTATATTTGTAAACGATTATAATTGGGATGTATTGACAATCGCTCTCTTTACCGCTGAGCAATATTTCTTCTTTCTTATTTCTTTCTTTTTTTATTACACAGCAAACTGTGTGGTAATTAATATGTTACACAACCAGCAAATATAATGCGGAACTCATAAAAAACAAGGGCGAACAATGCTTATCTAGAGCTTTTTTAAAGGAACTAAGCGTGTTGGTGGGTATTCCTAGTCGTACAAGTCTATCAAGTTTCGAAATGGTTCTACTCACGAAGAAATGATGAGCGACTATCTTTCTCTGATCTGTGAATATTAGGTCATAGTTATTATATATTAGGTCTAGGACCGGTGTGGGGATGAAGAATTCTGAAAAGCGTTATGACGTCAAATTTTTTCTCTCCCTGACTGGGGTCTCCTCAAGTACGACCGGGCCGAATTAAGTCTGATCCCATCACGCGTTCGCGTTTTGCTAGGTATGTTCTTCGATCATGCTAGAACGTCCCACGTTTTTTACCTGGGATCTCTGCAAAGTCGAAGTGGCCCGTTTTTGACTGCCGGGACCGCGACGTGGCCATCAGGTCACCGGAGCGCCCACGGGCCCCGGCCAACGCCGGCCTCAAACTGCATTCGAACTCGGCCGCCGAACGATTTTTCCTGGACGGCAGGTATGGAAGGCATTGTAATGATGACAGGAAAACGGAGTCGCAACGCGGACCACTTTTCCATAAATGAACGCGAAGTGCGCACCCAACCATCGGTGGCGTTGTGCAGTGGCAGGAGTCTTGCTTTACAGGAGTGAGATGAAGGTTCGGGTTTTGGGGAAGCAGCTTTTTTGCTTGTGAGAATGCCTCTATTTAGTCTAGAAAATATTTTCAAGCATGTGACATCGTAGCCGCTATTCACAAATCCAGTCGGTGACCAGCCAATCCTACAGAAGTCGACGCCTGCGTCCTACAAGGAATCTGCTTACAGGTGCCCCCATGACACATGTATAAGCATTAAATCCGGCGGCCAAACGGGTGTCCATATCCGTTGTGCTTGGGAGCAACACAACCTCTTGGAACAGATGTTCTAGGTTAAATGTTATACATTATGTGTTTGAGCCAACTTCGACAAAAGTGAATACTACCAGCCATTGATTCCATGCCTGCTTGTATTGGACGAAATTTGCTTTTAGATATCAGGAGCACTCGAGAAGTTACACAATGATTAAATTCAGGCATGGCAAGATGATGCTTTGTCCAGAGATGTATCCTGGACGCTGATGAGTGTGAACATTATGGGATGCTTTCAACTTCTTGCAGTCAGGTCCATCATGTCAGATTTAGCCAGAAATTTGGCTCCTAGACCGCATCTCGACTCGTTAAAACACGAGCCATGACACTGAGCCTACGCGCGTAAACTCACTTTTATCGGTGCGCGCAAGGGCACCTGCGCACCGCACACTAACAGCAGATCTACTTCCAGATCACAAGTGCCCGCAGTAACGACTGTTCTGTAAACATCTTATCTAAGCAACTAGCGTAAGCATTGATTTTTTACCCCAGAAGATGCGCGTAAGGGCACTAACTTCAGGCTCGCCCGGGAAAGAGCTTAATCAGGCTATCAGCCAAGACGTGTGAAATTCTCACCCACTAAGCTTCGGAATCTCAGCAGTGTCATTTTCGGATTGTGACCTGAACAGTGGTGGAGTAGGCAAACATTGTTCGGTTGTGGTACCATATGCTAGGGATTTTCATTCTCCTCCGCAGTTCATTACAATAGGGTAAATTGGTTACCACAGCGCTGAGAAGAAGAAATTCCACCATGGGAAGGGAGAAAGACACCCCACCACGATACCACCAGTCTAACGCGCTTAACTGTTGATCAGGATTGCAGGATAGGTTCTGAGCCTCTTGTCTAAGGGTCTATGAGCTGGGCCTGCGGGGGCGTGGGGGAGGCTCTCGGGTCGGGGAGTGATTCTTAGTTGGTTTGGTGGCCAAAGACACAGCGCCCAGAGGCGTCACCTTACTCCATGATCAGTTACAGCGCTGTTCCACGCATCAGTCCGTACGGCGAAGCGGTGAAAAGTTATAGACAGTACCATATGTGCTCCCCTTGGAAGTATCGGTCAACTCATGAGAAAAATTTTGACCGAACTTCAAAACTTTTCTAAGGGAGCGAGGCCCTCTCTCATTTGTGCTTTGGGACCAGTCAAGTGTGACTAGATAGCAAGTTGATTTGTACGAATTGGTTTTAATCAAGGAACACAGTAGGTCCAAATCCAAGGCAGGTGGCCTCCTTGGACGAAGTTTTTCCCCCAGATAGAAGTCACTCAGCGGAAGCGATCGGGCCGTGGTACCACCAGGACCTAACTCAGAGAAATGCCGCTTGTGGCTCCAACCACGTTGTGGCTTGGTGGAGATTCATATAGCGAAGTGTGTCGGAAATGATGAATTTCAATTACCCTTTACCATTTAAAAAACTACCCTTTAAAATTAAAACAGAACAGCGACTGCGAGGGACGTTAAAGAAGCTGTGGGATGCTTACTTAACACACTTCCCATAGACCACATAACTGGATCTCGAAATGGCTAAGGAAAGATCTGATACGAGATTCAAAAAATGTTCACGAACTTTTGGGACAACTAATAGTAGTAACAGTAAAACCACATTTTGCCATGCTCCTTAAAGAAGCACAAAAGTTGAGCTTCGCGGGGTCTGATCCCATAACCTGTTGCTCGGTAGATGCGGAAGAAAAGCTCCATTACTCTGTTCAGAGAAGAGAATCGTTCTGCAAATCTCGAGGGTAGATTTGAGATCGGCTCCAAGATCACGTAAAAAAACCGAAAACCGAGCTACGCTTCCTTACAAATGGCCACTTCGACCCTTCCTTGTCGGTTGAGTTCCTTGTAAACTGTTTTGTAATATCTCTAGAACTGTAATGCTTTTCAATCTGTACGAACCATAAATTATGGTTTCATTTTCTGGTATAGGCCTAAGGTATTGTCTGTGTGCTCGACACATTACATTGGAATTTGCTGTCAGAAATGATCTTGACATGTTGTGCGTAATAACGATTGCTTTAGAGGGGATTTAATATGATTCATGATTTATGATTTATTATCGGCATTCTATTGACAGTGGCACACATAAAAAAAGGAAACACAGAAAAAAATCTCCGATAATCAACATAGAACTCAGTGGGAAGACAGAATAAAGTGCTGCGGTGTAGAGGAGGTAATCAGGGCAGAAGGGCAGTGGCCGCCAACACTGCAAGTCCATAACAAGGAACCCAAGATGTCTAATTTCGTTAACTACATCAAGTTGTACACCGGAAATTGCATAACTGCTATTGATAGCTATCTTCCCCATAGGCAAGACCTTCTGTTTTCTCACCGAATAAGGGCAGACACCACTTGTGAGCTCAGTTACCGACTTCATTAATAGCTTAATACGAGATAGGATGATATAGTTTGAAATCATCAGCAAATGCCACACACTTCACCCACCTCGAGCAGACAGATCCGGAAGCTCAGTTGCAAATAATTTTTTAACAGTACGTGAATCGAAGGCTCCGGAAGCTTAAATGTAAATATATTCTCAAATACGTGGATTGCAGGCGCTGTAGAGGGCTATTGGCGCAGGGTTCCCCGCTTTTCGTACGAATAGACCTTACTAAGCCTTCCAAGATTGGTACAATTCTACGCGGCTAACAATTCAGCTCCTCCTCGTTTTCAGAGGCTGAAACGTCCGGAAACGTTTGAGACTGATCCATTCAGGAACCTTCACGATTCTGGAGACACTTTCTTTATTCAATTGAGGTATCGGTCAATCGGAGTGTACTATAGAGCCTATCTTGATGTTCGTCGCCGTGAAGCGAGGTCGACCACTAAGTAGTAGGGCTTATGTGATTGCCACAAGAACCTGAACATTCTCGACCTCATAAAAATGCAAAACTCACGAAGGCTAAGAAATGGGGCAGGGCCAAGGATTGTGGCCACCCACTCGTCCTTTTTGAACATCTTGGCATCTTTAGACGATACCCGAAACGTCTCCAGGGTTTCGAGCCTAAATCTCAGCTTCGACTGCCAAAATCTCACCACTGCCGTAAACTCGTCGTCATCATGACATAGAGCCACATGCATCCCCAATAAGTTTTGAATTCACGATCTCCTGAGCCTGTCTGTGTGTAACCTATCCGTACACGATGGGGGCGTCTCGTCTAACCCATATATCCGTATGCTTGGCAGGAAATCGAAGGGATTACTTCCACCTTTACGTAACCGCCTTT
>MU952761.1:0-11484 GCA_036418165.1 Cooperia oncophora | reverse complement strand
AGTGCCGTGGGGTCGCTGTCCGCCTGATGGGTAGAATCGATACCTGACCTGAGATACCTCACATAATATGACACTGGGGTAACTGGCAGGTCATTGTGCTGGACAAATGATAACTACAATGAGTTCATTGAAAATAACCGTATACAGAATAAAATAAAGGATAGAGTCTTCATCGTTGGGGCACGGCACGCGCTATACTCCAACTTAGAATCGCGGACTCATTGAATGCGATACGGCCACTACAATGACTTGCGCGGCCAACCTTTGCATAAGACAGTGTTCGCATCCTTCCAGACAAATTTGGTGCTAATTCACGGTTCCCGAAGGGTACAAGGCTCGGTGGGACTGGGAGAGCCGTTCCGGGAGTTGATCCTGGCACCGCGCACGTCGTAAACGTACCATTTGCCACTAAATCACCTTCACCCCAACGTCTCCATATGTCCCAAAAATTAAATTATTCGCTAAGATTCTTTCGGGAGTGATTTGCTTACGCTGCGTGAGGAAAGCGACAAAGCTGAGAGAAATACGCTGTTTTTTCTGCCTTTTTTTCTTCACCACTCAGAACCTTGTCGTCTATATGCATACCCCTAATCCACTATATGTGATGGCGAATGATCGCGTCTTTGCCTTCAATTTATGAACGACAAGTTGACGTAGCTAAAAAAAATAATTGAAGAAATAGCACCTGAGAATTCATGAAGTAGAGTGGGTTAGATTGGGGATCTAGAGCTTCAAAAGATTCTAGTGGGTGAGAACGAGGGCAATGAAAAATCATCCGGAACAAAGAATGTTAGGGCACAGGTTCTTCAGGAGCAACGCTGTCATGCCGTAACTAGTCAGTTTCGCCTCTTTTCAAAGTCTTAGAGTGGGTATGCACGCTTCTGCCTTCCTCGATCAAAAGATGCAGACAACATGGTAGAACATTCTTGAGAAAATCTTATTAGGAAACATGCTTGGTTCTCCCGGGGAGGGTGGGGGACGGGGGTGGTGGTGATAATAGGCGTCAAGAGTCGTACCTGGTCTCGACAAAAAAAATTTCACAAAGCGCGAGGGAAATTTTTTGAATGTGGACTTTTGCGGCTTTTACCGTTTCAAGCTTGCTATAAAACCTTCCTTTTTGCCGGACTTTTTTTGTGTACCTTTTCCCGGGAGGCTTACCGTGGCCCCACACATTCTTAGGGCAGTTTTTCGTGATATGAGGGCACCTGCGAAACGAAAACTGAATTACGTCTTTGATATTCTATCAAATTAAATTATTAAATGACCTGCCACCACAAATAAAACCATGAGATTAAAATAAACCTACAATCATATTAAAAATCCAACTTGATTCCCAAAAGAAACGTCAATAAACTAATACTTCACCACTTTTCAGAAAATTGCCCAAAGATTGAAGTGTAATAAATCCAAGGGAAATGGATGGAATCGAGAAATTTACATAACATTTTTCAAAGCAGCGAAGTGGTAGATGTTCGCATGAAGGTAAGCTAGTATTAAGAGTCCATCGACAGAAAAACCTTCTGGTATTCCAGAGTTTCAGAAAATAAGGCCGAACGAGAAAAATTCTAGAAAAGGCGATAGGTCTGAGGACAGAAATGATAACAAATAAAATAACACATAAAATGATCTGAATGATTACTGGCTACGTACAGCTTCAGTATCACAAGATGAACTGGTGAGCTACGAGATTCCTTAGAGTACTCTAATGTCGCGTTCATTTGAATATTCACTGAAGAGATTTTAAATCGTTCAAAATCTGATATCGATTAGGGACAGATTGCCACTTTGCGTATTATCATGGGGTCAGGAAGTGTTCTTTAAATAATGAGTGACTTGAGTACAGTGTAGTCACTAAAAAAAGGGAGACAAGGTGAGAAAAAGATGAAGAGTAATAATACGTCGGAGAAAAAAATGTCAGTAGGACGGTGCAGCATATTTCCTAAAAAATGGGCAAAAATCTTCATCCTCTGGTCCACAGTCGACTGCTCATCCTTCCCCCACCCCACCTCCCAACCCTCTCCTCGAGGAAAGAAAATCTTTATCATGTGGAAAACCTTGGCGGTTCTGGATGTTATTGGATTACAGTCGAAAAAAAGAGCTCAACAAGATAGGAAAACCAGAAGCAGACCACGAAAAATCGGATTTCTCTGAGGAGAAGACTCCTTATGACGAAAAAATAAACAAGAACAACATTCATGGACGAGTAACTGATGGGACATTACAGCTCTGGAGCAGCGGACAACAGAAAGTGATCAATACTGATGAGGATAGGTTGCCACAAGCGGTTATCCTGGCGTTTGTGGGTGCGTGTGTAGTACTAAGGGGATCAATTTCGATGAGGGCGCGAGGCTCTGATCCCTTCGTCCTATTACACAGCAAGCCATCAATGCAAATTGACCGCTGAAAAAATTGTGTATAACTTCGACATAGCGAAAAGCGAAGCAGAACTCGAGTTGTAGTAGACAAGGCCTAAGTTCCAGGTCTTGGAGGTGGTAATAGATCCTCAGTAATATGGACGTTAGAAATCAGCTACATCCAGCGATTTATATTGATGTTAACAGTAGGAGCAACAATGTAGAGATGAGTGGTAAAGTTAGTTTGCGCATCGCGTGACACACATGGTGTGTCACACTCTTTCCTCTTAACTAATTCGAATGGTCTATTCGGCATCTAGTCATACTCCACAGTTATCAAAATATGTTTCTGGACACGTAACAAGTTATCTCATACAAAAGCAAGGAAAAAAAACAGAAGAACTGCCGATTCTCAGTGTAAAAAAAAGCGAAACGATGCAGAAATCCTCGCCGAACGGCGGTCCACAAGGTGTTGAAAATACATTCCGCGGTTAACCAATGGGCAGAAGTTTTTCCTTGGCTCAGGTGGCACGGTTCGTAACCGCAGAGGATGTCCCACTTCTGCGGCTCTGAATTGCTTGAAAAAATTGCCACGGCTCTGCAACCGTAAGCAGCCCCCCCCCCGTAGTCGTGCTCTTCCCTTATCAGTCATTTTTGCTATCGTTATATAGACGGATCTCGATCTTTCGTGAAATTCGGGGTATGAGATTCGCATGCATTCGCTCGTGATAAGCTCTCCCTCTATAGTATGTCCTAACGTGTAATAACTCCAAAGCGAGAATTGATATTATTTAAGTTACCCTATACGAAAACTATACACCTTCGCGAATTTGAGGAGCACACATGCTTCACCACCAAGTAAGCATAGAAAGTGCACCTTTCCAGCACCTCTGCATGGAGTCGAGTGCATGGCGCATATAGAGATGAGAGCAAACGAGCTTCTATTCAGCTAGAAGGTGCATTCCAGGAGCATGTTCGGAATTAGCTTGAAATAATGGCGCCGAAAGGATCGGGTTTCAGAGTGGCTCGGGACTGCTCCATAAAAACCCGTAGAGAGTATGTTGTGAAAACGGAAACTTTTGCCGCGAGGACGTTAAATCAATCTTTTTAGAAACCTATTTTGCTTCGCAAAGCGTCACATAGAACGACAAATATTCACAGCATAAGAGCCCGCATGCTATTTTTACTACCCACATCGAAATATTGAAGCGTCAGGAACTACTTCAGAGTATTAAAATACCGTTTTTCACTTCCTAGAAAGTGTCAAATAGAACAGTCAGGATCCTTCCAAATGGGATACGCTTGCATTTTTCAAAGACTTTTGCAAATACCGGTCCCAGTGGGAAGTGATGCGCAGATCGAGCACGGAAAATGTGATTCAAAACTTGGATTTGTGGAAAGTGTTAGGGCACTGTTTGTCACAGTACCTTCTGAATGGGGTAGACTCGCAACAAATACCTTTTTGGAGAGGCGGGGCGGGGGTCATACTGTACGGCTACTTTACCTGTTAGCGATGATGCTGCCATTTCATTTGTGACCATGTCGCCATTAGTTGGTGGAATCAGAAATTTTCACGCGACTAAAATGATCCAGCATGATCTATCACATCCACAGCGTAACATTCCCGTGATCTTTTGAGCCATTTCATGATGCAAGATTTCGCTGAAAAGGGAACGGAACCCATGGGCTTATTTGGAAAAAATGAAAACTGCTGAGGAGCGCGAACAGAATAACAATGGACTCCAGTGAGTCTCCAAGATGATGCTAGAAATGTGACTGCTGTGTGCTGTTCAGAGAGCACCACCTTGACGTCATCGCTGATGTCAGCCAAACAGGAGAAACACTTCTTATCTCATTACACATAGTGGATTTTTGCTGACGTGATAGAGATTAACAGAGACAATGCGCAATTCACCTGACGTGAGTAGTAAGCAATGGCCGATGTCAGTCGCATAGAAAACGAAAGAGCAGGACCAATGTGGAGGGACACAATAGGCATCAGGTTTCGTTTGAGACAGAAATGCGAGTGGTTCTCACACGGTTCGCATGTTGCTCCCTCTATCAACGTGAGACCCGCTCACTGCAGCTGGACATGCCATGGCAATGAGGGAAGTGCCTTCCCCCAATACGAGCTCTTATCTGAGGGAGATCGAACACACGACCTAACCACCAGATACACCCAAAGGCACTCCTTATGCCTCAGACGGAGTACGCGTGTCATTCGAACATGGCATAGGATGAGATACTCAGAGAATAATTCAATTCGAGACAACTGTCACCTCCTTCTCTGCTGGACAAAGACATTACAAACTGTATTTCTATTGAAGTGCACCGCCACGCCTACATATCTCATCGCAGGGATTCCGAGTGTACCATCCCTCTCCCCACTTTATCGTTGAAAAATCTTTGGCAAACGGCGTAGAGTCGCTACTAGTAAGCCCACTGACCATAGCTGAATAGGAGCAATAAATTTTCCCACCTCGTCCATTTGCTTCCTCATAAATCCTCCTGAATGACCTCCACAGCGTCATTTAGGAGAAGTGGTTTGCTTTCGTTCAGTAAATGACGTATGATAGTTTTTCGGAAAGTCACAAAGGCTGGCTGAAGGGATTTGAAAGCTGCTCATGAAGGGATGGACAGGAGTGGCAACTGGCTGACCTAGGTAGGGTACAGGAAGACGTCTAATTTCTTCTCAGCTGATTCTAATGCTTCGCCTTACCTTCTGACAATATTTAGAGTGTTCAGATGAATGGGCTTGTATGATTCTTTTGTTCTTTACAAAGGGGAGCGTGTAAAGTTGGTAATTACGATGTTGAGGAATGACGAGAACGATATGAATGAGCTAGATATGCCAGAAATCCGGGATGGTACAGCGACAAGCAGCCCATCATCCCAAGCCCACACTTCGGGCTAGACTTGGAATGCAGCCTAATAGCTAGGTCGTTCTAAAAGTTTCCCACCATTCGGCCTGGCACTTCAATAAATTTTCGGCAACTGTTCTGAAGCCTTCTATAGATAACACATGTATAGTCTGAAATACGGCTTACATGTATCAGTACTGTTGGAATTTTTTTGTCACGACTATGGCAGAAAAAATAGACGGTCCGACTGATTTTACTTTACGATTTCAGAAAGCAAAATAATGCAAGGGTCGCAGTAAATAACATTCGTGGTGCAATACGTCCTTCCATTGTCTCCTACAAAACAGCCGAAACTTGATTCAGTTTTTGATGTCCGAAAACAAGGACTTTGACTTGGAGGATCAACGGGACGGGACAGGGATGGACGGTCAGATACACTGGATGACGGGCACCTTCAAGAGCTGGGAGAGAATCACCACGCTTGAGCTAATAGAGGAACTTGGGTGCCGTAAATTCCTAAGGCGAGTAGGACTAATACGCCTGGAATTTCGCGACCCTGACAGGCGCTGCCTTTCCCAGGGAAGGCACCCTTATAAGGCCCTATCGAGACACAACATACCGAAACGAACGCTCACCGCGCCCGCCCGCCCACAAATGGACGACCGTATTGCTTCATTTGCTAAGTAAAATATGAAGCGAAGGGATTGGTATGAAGCGGCCGCGGTGCTGCATGGATATATGAGTACACACATGCAGCCGTATCTTCGGTAGCGGTATTGGCAAGATGCCTACGGGAAACTCGTCCGAAATTGATTTTCGAGTCATTGAGAACGAAGGCTTTTCTTCGCCAGGTTTTGACCGTTTCACTCTCAGCTTTTTTTTTTCGCCATTTTCTTCACTATATAGCGCCTTGCTAGAAATTTAGGGAAAGCACCAAATTATAGTGCCAACTGCCTTTGAATTCTCGACTTTCCGACGCACGTCGTCTCCATGACTCAGAAACACGACTAGGCTTGATGCTATAGCGAAAAGAAAAAATGAGAGTAGTCTGCGTGGACCACACGACAGCAAAGCGTCAGCACAAAACGAAAAGGTTGGCATGTTAGCAGCAACTGCTAGCTGAACCAAAACGACTCCCCAGGCCGTTTAAGCGGAAAATTGTCATTATAACACAGGTGTAGGCCATGCTCAGGTTTCTCTATTAGAACTGCCTATATGGTGGGTCATTTCACTTGGGTTGCTGCATGAAGTACGCACTGCAGCTCCAGCAGCAGGCACATCATCTCTCGTTAGGGATTTTTGGACGAGATCCCGTGCCAGATCCTTCCACCCCACCCACCCGATGCCCCCATCTAACCCCCTCCCTTCTTTGTTTTGTGGAGAGGGTTGCGTACGACTCCCACCACCTGGGGGCACGCTCAGGTCCCCTCCTCATCAGAATGTACTCCACCAGACAAGGGGAGGCCACGAGCCCACAGTGAAATTTATATCGCACCCAACGCAGAAAAGGAAAATACGACCCCCTTCTACCGTTTCTTAGATTTCCCCAACTTCTCGTACCCCGAATTTCCCGCGAAATTGTCCTTCACTTTTCCCGAGAAAGTTCAGCTGTACGGAGCGCGGGCGGCGGGAGGGGATATCATAAATAGTACACATGAAGCCAACTGGAAAAGGCACTTAAAACGTCAGGGGCAATCTTCTTCAGCACAAAGGGTGAGGAAGGAAAATAGATATTCCTTCCTCTCCCAGCAATCAAATAACGGACCTCGGGCCTGATTGGAGGAAAAATACCAGCACCCAACGAAGATGCATCCTGCTACATATAGTGAACTGCAGAACTCACCCTGCAATCACTACTGTCACTAGCGATGTCAGCTGCAGGCAATTGGACTGCGTCGAGGCAGCCCTTCGAGAGAAGCAGGAACAAGATCTTCTTCTTTACGATAATGCACGTCCACATGTTGCAAAGGAGACTCAGAAAAAACTACAGCATTTCGGATGGCATATTCCGGCCTGTCAACCGTATTCATCGGACCTGGTTTGATCATGGAGTGCCATCTGTTTCTTTCCTTATCAAATTATTAACTATATGTGAAAACATGGCAGCATCCCAGCATCTGACATGTCTGGCAGGTTTTCGTTTAATAGATTGGTTTATGCAAAAGGTAATTGATTAACCAATCGCGCATCAGCCTTTAACCATCTAGGGTGACGCAGATTGGAGATGATTGCAGTTTCCTTATTGAAAAAAGGTTTGGTTCGCCTTCCACTAATTCAATTTCCGTGAAACGAAAGGATGAGGAAACCGCAATCTGGGCAACTGAGTTTTTCCTTACTTGCTACTCTAGTGAAAGCCACTTCGTGTCGTGTCAGTTCTTGTCCTTAGTGACAACTGATTTCGTTCAACATTAAGGCAGTTGGCACGATGCTTTCCTACCGTTCAGCGCCTAAAACATGCCAAGATATGGGCGCTTGGTGGTAGTCACTCACGTGGGCCGTGGAAATTTGGCGCACACAAGAACGCGTAGTGAAGACGGTCAAAATTCTGCGAAGAAAAAGCCTCCATTCTCAGTGACTTGTAAATCGATTTCGGACGAGTTTCCCGTAGGCATCTCACCAATCACCGCTACCGAAGGTACGGCTGCATAGTTGTGTACTATGCATGCTGCATCACGGCCGTTTCATGCCAAATCTCTCGACTTCGCGAAATTTGCTTAGCAAATGAATACGAGCGTCAGGAACGGTCGTCCATTTGTGGGCGGGCGGGCGTTTGGGACGTAAAGTTGTGGCTTGATAGGGCCCTTATAAGGGCACCTTCCTCGGGGAAACCGCTATGCAGCGCCTGCCCAGGGTCGCGGAATTCTATCCTGCCAGGAGTATTTCTACTCGTCTTTAGGGATTTATCGTGCCAACTGCCTTTAAAGGCACGGTCCGCGATCAGGTATCGAAGTTGAAAATATGGCGTCAGGAGGTTAGAGTGGTCCGCGACGAACAGTTGCTACCGAGTTTCGCGGCAAAAAATTCTATGTGAGGGGCGCTGTAGCGCAATATAGGTTCAGTGGCTCCTCCTTTTTTCCAGTGACTCCGCCTCCAGACTCCGCCCCTAATGACCGACTTCCAGTGAAAAATGAGATTGCAGGACGAAAAAGCATGATAATCGCCACTTGTACGATCGTAGAAATCTTATCGGTGAATCAGCCGTGCATATGAGGGCGTAGTTTTGGAGATAGAGTTGATTGGGCACGTACAAACTGGGATCGAAATGGGGTTCTATCTAGGGCAGGGTGGCATGTTTTTTTTGTGCTTTTTTGTTTACATCGAGTTTATCACCCCCTGTCGTGCTGTATGGAACAGGGGCCCGCTAACTTACCATCTGAGATGAGCGAGTAATCGCCGGGCGGGCCGGGTTCTTCCCTTTATGTGACGTCCACTCGAAGGGTGAGAAAGGAAGCTACGAAACGCCTGGCAAAAAGGTGCTGTGAAACAGAGAGAGAAAGTACAAGTCCAAATCAGCACAATGAGCGTTGAGAGAGGAGTTTCCGCAAACTTGGTATAGTTGAGCACCGGATGGCGTTAGGACAGTTGACGATTCATGGCCCGACTTCGCAGTGAGCCGGTGCGCTTAAGACAGCGGTTGGACGGGCAGACCGCAAGACACACTGCAACCTCTCCTTGCTTGAAGCAGCAAAACCGCAGATTACATTTCAGTGAACAGCCCGTCCAACGCAGAGGAAATGGACTGTGCACCCGCAAATACGAACTGAAAATGAAGCCCAAAAAGATGTTTTTCACTAGGAACAAGGAGAAGAAATAAATAAAGGGAAGAAGAGCGGGAATCTTATAGGTGGCCCGTTAAAGAACCAGGGAACGAATATCTCGTTAAAAGAAACCTTCGAGATTATGGCCCAGTCTGCCAATGATTTTGTAGAAAGCAGCCACTCAAAGCCGATTGTATCAGAGGTCACGTATGCGTCGCCGGAAAAAAACCTGGATTAAGTCCAATGTCCGCTGCCTCTTAATATTAGGTTGGTCGAAAAGTCCTGCGACACTTTGACCAATTTTTCGGACTAAATTTTCAGTCACTAAAAGACATCTCCAATCTACAAGGTAATCACCACTAAGGACTAGGACTAGTGCCCTTCTTTTGCACAGCTTCTCATTTCCATTCTTATAGAACTACGGCAACTATGATAAGAAGAAGAGGTGGACCTCATTTTTGAGTAGACGTCCCCCGATTTTCCCGGAATTTTTATGCCTTCTTTGAGGTAGGGATCAAAAAGGTAGTAGTTAGAGACTGCTAACTTTGATGAATAAGCTGGGTATGGTCGCATTCTCAGATCAAGATCCACGATCTTTTGGTGTGGCCTGATCCTTAACATGCGGTCTTCGCAATGCCGAGCGCTAGAGAAAAATTGAGTATTTTTGAAGAATTCAAGCTTGACGTCATCCATGTTGTGAGGTCGGTTAGAGAGGACTGTAGTCCTTACCGTTATGCTAGTATCCAGAGATACCGCTTTGAAGTCCCACCAATAACCTACTGAAATCTTTTCCCATGCACATGTGCTTTTGGCTGTGCAATCTACTTTTCTGTTCGAGAGATCCTGCGAGGAACATGTGCAAGATGTACGCAAGGACCCCACCACTCTCTACCAACCACAAGATCTCACAAAAGTTCCTCCAGTGTGTACAAGGAAAAAAAACCCAGTCACGGTCATACGGTATGACTTGTCAGAGGGGTTCAACTCATGGGGCATCCTTCATAAAAATTTTTTCCAAAAACCGAGACTGCGGAGAAGCATGGCAGTTGTCAGTTAGGTGGAGCCTAGAGAGGTTGCCTACTTACTGGTGGTTACGTTCGGCTGCGCCCCGTCAAGTAACCTTTGAGTAAAGGCCGTCAGTTCGGGATATGGCTGGTGGCCTACCTATACATTGCCTACTTCCGAGTTGAATAAGTCCAGCCTGGAAGCGCTGATGCAAAAGGAACTCTCTGCTATGGCAAGCGATATCCTTCCTTAAGACAACGTAAGAGTTAGCTTCCTCGACTATGGGGAGTTGCCCTACAGGAACTCATAATATGGGACAGGTCGAGGAGTACCTCGATCTTTGAGGTATTTTTAAGCTTTGAAAACTTCCACGGAGCCATGATATACCCATTTTCAGAAACCTCAGGAGACATTCTCCACTAATCAGAGATAAAAACATTCAAAATGATTTTTGGTCTTTTTCTAGAATAGTTTCAAACAAAGTGTCGCAGGACTTTTCGACCAACCTAATAGCTTTACCTAAAAGTTTTAAACTGTACATGGAAATGTTGTTTGCTCAAATCAAGTACTCCAAAAGCTACTCTAAAAAGAGAGTTGGTTGATTGAATTCGTTGCAGGGACAGAATTATGAAGATCACAGCGATGAGGCACTTTGAGGAAGGGTAAAGGGGACCTGCGGATGGGGTGAGGGCTGCCAGTGTAAGAGCCGTTTCTAACTTCTGAGACGAATCTACTATGGCTTTCCCCGCAGGCACGAAAAACTCTGTTTCAGGTGGGAACCGATCTGCAGCAAAGATGAACCAGCGCAGGTTTTTTGGCACACAGAAGGAATGTGATAAATGACTAAAAATGCCCTCTGATGACAGTAATTATTTAATAGAGAAGAGTGTTATGATAGGCTGAAAACGAAGAATTCTGTAAATGATTTTTTCTCAAGGATAAAATACCAAAGAGAAAAAAAAGCACTAGTGCTCGACAGCATGCTCTTAAATATGGGCTAAAACGCTTCCATGGCGGTCGACCGACTTCACGAATGAAGACGTTTCTGTTTTTACTAAGAGAGGCAACTTGTTCTCAAGGGGCCCACACTGTCGTCTAAGTTGTTTGTCAGCCAATTTTTGAGGGATTGATTGACATGATGGTGCTTGAGAGCTTTTGTGGGAGGAAGGCGCCTGAGAGAGCACTCAGTTGTTTGCTGTTGGTCCTCCACTAAAGAGTTCATTGAGATCGCAAAATAACCACCCTGCATGCCAACCTTTCTCGAATTAATGCAACAAGATAGTGCAAAAAGTCGAAATTTACCATGCATACCTTCATTAATGGGCTGAGTTGGCACAGTGACACATGTCACCTCATACCACATCCGCTGGGTCGAGTCTCGGATCGCGCTCCGCCCAGCCAAGCTTCTGTCTCTTTGAAGCAAAAGAAGAAGATAAGAGACAATCTTCTGGCCCTGGCAGATCAGGAACACCGACTCTACATTTTTACTGTTACCCCCCCCCCCCC